>VWPW01012713.1:547814-607834 GCA_013389825.1 Crypturellus undulatus
GGGGCGGGGCGGGGCAGCGCCACGGCCGTTAGCGCCGTTAGGGCCGTTGGGCGCGCGGCGGCCGGCGCGTTGCTGGGGGCCCGGCCTCGACGCGCTCGGCGCTCGCTCCTCTGGGCTGGTGCGAGCAGTCCGCCTTTCTCACGAAAGCGACCTCATGAATTTTCATAAAATTCCCCGCGTTAGTTTTGTCTGGTACGTAGTGAATGGTGCTGCTGCGAAGCAGCTCGTCCTCCGGAGGCTGCCCCGTGCAGCAGCTTGTGCAGCTCCTCTGCCCCGCACACAGGACCAGCGACGCTGCTAGAGGTGAGGAAGTTACTTTAGCCTGTCCCATAGCTTTTATTACAGGGTGGTGTTTCAGGGTTTCCTGTGTTAACAGTATCAGCAGTCATCTGCAAAGTGGGAGGACAAAACCTGACACATCTTTTAAACAACTTTTTGAAAGACACACTTGTAAAATCTGCTTGTTGCCAAGAGAATGGCTAGATATATATATGTATATATATGTGCATATATATGTTTATGTATGTATCTATATTCACCCATCAGCTACAGAAACTTAAACTTTTCCACTTAAGCAGCTTGCAATCAATAAGCAGTTAGAAACTTTCATTTACTAAGGACTGATCTGTGCAAAGCAAGATCATTGGAACTTCAAAAGCTTCAAACCAAAACCCAAGTTACACACAGAGAGAGAACTGGGAGAAGCATGGAACTAACCATATACTTGCCTTATAAGTCACACAAAACTTTAAAGGAAAACCCTGAGAAAGCATGCAAGATAGGCTGCACCTTGTCCAAATACTTAAGCATAGAGAGTAATACTAAAACCTAACTTGAGAGAACTACTCATTTGTATAAAGCTGCTCATGCATGTATGTTAGGAGGACCAGGCTCATATTGAACAAACCACTGCAACAAAATGAAACTGTATTTTAAATTCAGAGATGAGTCTCTTGACTATTTCTTCCTGCACAATATTTTGTGTCTCACAACAGGAATATCTTCATAATCTTCTTCCTTGTTCAATTTTTAATGTTCCACAGCACAACAGATGATAGAAAAGCTTCTGCCTGTCTGTGAATCAATAAGGCACACTCAAAGCGTGCCACCAGTGACAGAAAACTAGTCCAGCTTAGCTATATCTATTTCAGTAGTACAGACTCTTGCTTTCTCTGTACTCCCTTAAGAATGTCGTACTGTTCGGGTTTAGTCTGCAGTAGGTTTTCAAATGAAAGCAATCCCATGCTCTTAGATGTTTTCTGAACTGAGGACAAATTTTGTAAAATTGATGTCCTGCTAGACTTGGAAGGAATTGTTATGAGAGCACCTGCTTACTCGTTTCAGTAATGAAAACTTAAATACATTCAGCATTGAACAAACAGTTATGAAAAATATGGTCTTGAGGTCATTTCATGGGCAAGGCTTTGAAATACAGCAGGTCATACAGCAGAGCACAGGAAGGGAAAAGTCTGATTTTTAGATTACTTTTATGCTAAGAGACATGTAAGATGTTACTTAGATCAGGTTCAGAAATCTACTATATGTCAGTGTGGGGAAAAGATAAGATAACCAGAGTTTTATCCCCCTCTGAAATCTTTTTAAATGATTATATAGTCTAAAACCATCTTATATCATAAAGTCATTTTTTTTCAGAGCTTAAAATTATATTTATGCATTAAAAAATTGTCTGATATTTAAAAGTACTGAGCTCAGAATGATTTGAAATGTGCCTCAGTGCTTAGCACTCCTGAAAATCACATTTCTTTAAGTGCCTAAATATGGATTTAGGGTGTCTAACTGCATCCATTCAGGCTTGAAAATTTTAACCTACATATACCTGTGCTTCATAATAAATGTAGCAGAAAGCTTCAGACAAGCTATAAAAGCATTCTCGGGAAAGCGATGCAGGCAAGCCCTGCTAGAACACAAGACACCACTCTGACAAAGCTACTTTGCTGTATAATTCAACTCATTCTGGTAAGCGAAAAGTAGCATCTGAAGCCCAGCCTTTTAACAGACAGCGTAATGGCAGGAGGAAGATCAAAATGAAAAGCCTAGTGGGGCAGTTTTTCATTTTAGTTATTTACTGATATTTCTCCACATTTTTCAAATTAGAATACTACTTTCTTTAAAATATTCCTTATTCCTCCCAAGGCAGCTGTAACCCCACCCTTCTGTATTGTATTGTACTGTATTGTGTCTTATTGTATCTTATTGTGTATTGTGTCTTACTGTGTTGTGACCTTCTGTAATGTATCTTAGCAATATTAAGTATACCTAAGCTTCCTGGTCTGATACTGTTTTGTTTGACTGCAAAGTCAAATTGAAAGTCTGTAACCAAGTGAAAGAGATGAGGATAAGTTGGTGAGGCAGGAGCAAACAAGAAATTAAACTGTGACAGACATAAGACTGTTCAAGAGAGCAGTGTGTGGAGCTGTTGGAGAATATCCTTTCTGTGCTCCATCCTGCCAGCAAGGTTTACTATTTCCCAGCCAAGGCCCGGGATCAAAAAGAACACTAAATCATTAAAGAACTCCAGGCTGAGAAAGAGAAGCAGAATTTAATGGTCTGTCAGCAGTTTGAGTAGAGTCTCTCTGCTGGAGAAGCCATAGCCAGCAATCTGAGTCTCCCAGAGCGCTGGAGGAAATAACAGGAATTCCTGACTGCAATTTACCAAACTTGCAAGGAAAGGCAAAGCTTTAAGCAAGAGGAAATGCAAATCTGTGTTGTTACAGGTCTTTGCTCAGGGTGCAACTGAAGGGATAAAAATGGTTTGTTTTCAATAGGTCTTTTTGTATTCCCTTCAATCGGGTTTGTAGTAACTGTTCACTGAGGGAAAGCCTTTAATATAGACCAAATGCAATTGGTTCCATGGTACTCACCTTGTTAGGAAGGAGTGCTGTGTCAGCCAAAGTAGTTAAATGTAGGCTTAGCAGCAAAGGGGGACTGAAAACTATCATCTAAAGCATTCCATGTTGGAGAACCATGAAACACCTTTTAAGGGATAACTGAGAAGAAGACTCAAGGTCACTTGTTCTCAGGAATGTTAGCATGAACAAGTGGTCACATTCAATTGTTCCTCTATACTAACCTCAGTACAACAAAGAATAATGACTTTATGCCATCTTTTTAACTGCTAAGAACTACGGCATCAAAAATCAAATCCTAAGGAAAGCCATTCCTTTATTAGTGGCTGATCACTCCCATCTCCTAAAGACACTCTCTTCTTCATGGTGGAACCAGCAACGCTGCTGGAAACCAGAGGATGCTTCCTGCACTGGACCAAAACCTAAAGCACCAAATGAAAATCATCAGCAAAAACAAATCCTAGGCAGGACTGAACTTGACTAGTACAGCCTTCCGCATAATAGTGTCACTATAGATAACTGCAACAAAATTGAAATCTGTGAACTATGTCAGGCTCTTCACAAACACAGAATCAGTGACCGTGAACTACAGTTTGGTTTTCAGTGCCTCACACCTTGCTATTTACACTGATGAAGAATGAGTGCAAAAATTTTGCCCATTGATCGTGAGTTTTACCTAATATAAACATTGCAATGCAGCTCTAGGATGATTGCAAAAGAAATGAAGAGGAGGGTAAGCTAAGTTCTACAAAGGAATTGAAAAACATGAAGTACTGAACAAAGGGAGGCCTGTTCTAAACGGGCCGGCCATTGTGCCAGTGACTCCAGCGAGGTCTTGCACAGACCTCCGTGAACATAAAACAACTTGCGGCATCTACTCCCAGAAGTGGAAGAGCTGTGTAACTAATGTAACAGAGGTGAAACTGGAATTGAGACAAATGTCATACAGAAAAGACCAAAGAAAACAGTGTTGAGGGAAAACAGTTCCTCACTTATCTGAAATGATCGCAGGCTTTTCATCAAAAGACAATGAGGAAAAATAATACAGAAGCATTGGAGAAAGAGACTGCAAAAATAGTATCACACTGTGTACCAAATGAGAAATGGGCAGTAATGCAAATAATAAAAAAAACCAAACCAAAATGAAGTCTTGGGCTGAGTGCTGAAAGAGAGATAGGTTTGCTTCACTCACACTTTGGCAATATTTACAGCGTTTCTTGTAGCAATAGTGAATGAGTGTAACAAAGTGACGTAACACAAATATCTTTCTATGCAATGGGCATATGATGCAAGCATATATCATCAAAGTCCAACTTATCAGTAATCTTACTTTTTGTCCCACTGTTAGAAATAAAGTCAGTGTTAAATCCCAGAAGTACTGCATTCTTGTTTCTTCTTTTTCAATAGTAGTTACTCTGAACTTAGTCACTTCTTGCTGTGCAAAGTTTTGTATAGAACCAAATAACAACCAGAGTTCCAAAGGACAGTAAATCTGACCTTATCACTAATATGAGCTTGGAAATACTACATCCATAGGATACAAAATGCTGAACAGCAAGCATAAACTTTGAGACTTAAAATGCTAAAGAGTGTAAAAATCACTATTCAAAACTACAATAGGGTGATTTTATTCTACTAATCTTTATTCCAGATAAAGCTGGCATAAACACTGTATGGGCTGTGCCCAGGCCTACTCCGGATCATATTTGCCAGGCAAAAACTATATGTTCAGATCTTGTATCAATGACCACGGGGGATATGGCCTAAGAAAGGCTTGCTTTGCATCAACATAAATTACTATATGGCATGCAAGGCTTTAAGGGGTCCAGGCCCATGATTAAATTACTGGCTTCAAATGCTCTAGATTTTAGGGTTCCTTTTACCAGCCTTTGTAGAGGGCAGAAGCCATAGCTTTTATTAGAACTATTACCGTTGTATGCCAGTTTTCAGACCAAAAGCCCTATTACTACACCTTGGACATTTAACCTCTGCCAAAAAAATCACATTACTCTCTTATTTCAGGAGATAAAATACTTTCAGCAATGCTTGTTTGGGACAGAAGGTGAAAGGACAAGCCAGCAGTTACTTTACTGTATAAAATGGTAAAGTCATCAGACAGCTGAAGTGCAGGCCATACATGATTCCCTACTTGGAAACAAAATTTTGCCATTGCTTTTTATACATTCGTACTTGATAGGCTGAGTTTCATGGAAAGTTTGTGTGATGGTAAAACAGACCTGAAAAACTATTAGCAGTCAAGAAAATTTATCAAAAAATCCCATTCCTATGGCTTGAGGCACCATTTCATGGCACTTCATATTCCCCCATAACCACCCACTGAAACTAGAATTCAGATGTCCAGTTTCAGTCTCCCACATTATATTCTCTTCCATATAAAATTAGGTGGTTAAAGCTTGAAAAGAACTTTCAGAGATCACTTGTTAACACAAGTAAAAGAGCAATTCATACATATTACCTTACATTTCCCTGGCACTGGAAGGGGGTCCAGATCAGTATGACAGGTGAGTCTGATAATAGAGGGAAAGTCCATTACTGTATAAAGTAGCAGATTTCTAAACCAATATTTGCCTGTAAACTTAGACCTAAATGAATTTCCCGGGGAATGGTACCTATGAATAAAGTCTGGAATGGAAAATGTCACAGCTCCTGGAAGGATTTCTAAAATGTATGGTGACAAAAAGTGGGAGCTATGAGGAGACCATGTGCTCTTTACTGTGACGCTCAAACCTTCTCACATCCCTGTGGAGTGACCAGGAAGGGACTAACTCAAATAAACTAGAGGCTTCTAACACACAGTTTTCTTTCGCCATACTTCACCCACGCACGAAGGAGACTGTTATTGCCAGCAGAAATAGATTAGGCGCATCAACCACTGAGCGGCAATGAGCAGTGACAGCGCGCGGCCAGCGCTCAAGACAGCAAGCCAGCAGAGTTGAAGAGCGTGTGGCCGGGCTGCCGCAGAGCAGCAAGGGGAGGCCGCAGCACCTCAGCAACAGCACCCCGAAGAGCTGCTGCCTTTGGAGCAGCACCTCAGGAGCTGCAGCAGCAGCACAGGCAGCAGAAGCAGGGAGTGCTTGCCTGGCACACGGGTAAGGTGCCACTAGTGAGCTAATTGGCAGTATCTCGCCTCTTGAAGGGGAAACCGCTTCTTGCTCTTGCTGAGCTCCTGCCGAGCTCCTGCTGTCACATTTTTCCTCTAATTTAAGGAAGAAAAATTCAGTTCTGACACACCTTCTTTGTAAATTTACCAGCCCTTGCTCTAATCAGCTCATACCTTTAATCATAGTCACCTTGATTTCGGAGAAGTTGTGGGATAACTTTCTCTCATAATTTTGCACTGGCTTATTCATGTACCAAAAACGTACCCATGCCTGCCCTGAACAATGCCTTTCCTTCTGGTTCCTGCACACAGGCAGACCACATGCAGGCTCTCACCCCTGATCTTTTTTATACTAGTCACAGCAGGACTTTTAAAAGAATGTATTTTACTACCCAGATGAGCAATCACTTTCAGAATCCTTTGCAGCATTTTCCTACCCACTGTGCTTCAATTCACAATTTGATGCCATTCAAAAATAGCAGTCTCTCATCTATGTATCATATGGTAGCCAGGCTTAGGGTAAATGCTTAATCTGAAATCATCATTGCTTAATGGTATATTCTTTTTCCTCTATTGCCATTTAAAACAGTAATACAAAGAATATTTTTGAAAGCTTGATACATGTCTAGCTGATTATGTCCCTCATTTCTCATCTCCTGATCTTTGATTTATTTTGGATTTTGACCCTGTCTTGTAGAAGCTTATATGAAACATGAATAGACTAGCTAAGAGCTAATGATGTTTGCTGCTTAGAGGGCTGTACCTTCTCCTGGCCAAGGACTGTTTCTTCAGCCTTTTTTGGAAAGAGCATCTGCCTCAAGTTACAAAGCAAATGAAATGAAAACAGTCAGCACCTGGTGATGGGCAGCCTGGACAGTAGGTTTTAGCTCCAACTTTGTCACTGATTTGTGGCATAATTATGAATGTCACTTAAATTGACTGGAGCCTATGCACTTGTAAAACACCTAAAATCTCCTTTATTGACCTTGTGAGGTGCTGTTAGATTTGGTCCCAGATTACAACTGGCCTTTCAATGCTTCCTGCCCTCCCATCACACAGGGTATAAAAAAGAATGTGGCTCTACTGTGGCCTTACTGTGACCAAGAACAAATAGTCCGGCTAAGCCTGCGGGGAGCTTTTCGCCCCGTGCACCACAGGGTGGTAGATTGCCCCAAAGGGTTGGGTAGAAGGTGGAATCATAGAAAATTGTTGACTTGAAAGAGGCTGCAGAGCTTAGGAAAGAACCATATTTTCTCTGAGCTAAAGTCTTTCTCATACTGCTTTATTCCCCCTGTGCAGGACAAGACTGGCTTTTAATTAACTGAGGCATTTAGCACAAGCTAAAATCCTTAACCAAAAGACTACCTAAGAGCAAAGTATTATTATTCATTTTAACAGGAACATACTTCAAATAATTTAAGTCATGTGTCAGGTCATACAACAAGTCAAGTCCATTTTTATTAGAGATTAATACCTCTCAGCTTCTGTGGTTAGCTATAGATTGGTTTCAAAACCATTCCCTGCTCCTTCGTGAGTTATATCTAAGGATAACATATGCACTTAACCTGCTGAATTTAATGGGGTAATGCTCATGAAAAGTTTGCAGACCTTCTTCTGCAGCTCAACAGTTATGACAATTAGTTGAGCTCTATATTTTATGTAGTTGTCCGCAAGCATTCTCATGTTTTGCTGCTGCCATGAAAAATAAAGCATTCTGTGTTCTCCTGCCTATGCCACATCTGTATCCTGGAGCAGAAGCACCTACGGCAGAGTCCTGCTGGCTACACAGGTACCGCACATGTTGTAAGAGAGAAACATTTTCCTTGGTCAGTCTGAAAAAAAAGTGTACAGAGGTATGTTACAGGAACTCAGAGTTGGCCAATTTGCTTGGATGACTGCCTATGGATAAATTCCTAATGAATGTAAATTTCTGCAGAGTAAATACTGTTTCAGCTATATGAGGGTTAATTAGCCTACCTAACTATGCCACTGTTTTTGTAAGGACTATTTAATAGAAGATAATTCACTTCCACATCCAGTGTAGAAATCCCTTACAACACTATCTTTGGATTTATGCATTAATATTTTTGCCTCTTATTATTTAACGAACATTAGTCCCTAAGTAGATGCTAATTTTAGAATTATAGAAACAAAGACCCTTGGAAAAATATTTTTGGAGTGTAGGCAATAATATGTAAAATCATTTTGAAACCACTTCCTCTATTATTTCTAGGGACAAAGTGAGATCAGCTAGTGTACATTTACTGAATGTTGCTTGTAAATCTAGCAAGAAAGCAAATACAAGATACAGCTTCTTACAGAAGCATTCAGTTAATTGTGTTTCATATGCTAGATGAGGCTCTGTCTACTTTTATCCTGGGACAAATCCAGAGAGAACAGAACTTCACCCTCTGCAGATGAGATGCATATTTAGGTGCCTGGCTAGCCACCACAGGTACATGCCTTTGCACACTTAACAAGGAAGCAAAAACTCACCTGCAAAAGCCGCACTGGTGCAGATTTTGCAATGTTTTTTAGGTCTATAACAGGACTATACAAATGGTCAACAAGTAAATTTTGCTCACATGCTAGTACATGCCACATTTCCTCCGTTACAGGACCCATATTTCTAACAATATTTCCTGGGAGGCCTGCAGAGTTCTGAAGGGAGCTTGCAGAACTGAGCTGGCCATCAGAGCAAGGCTTGCTGCTCCCTGCTGACTAGCTCTTGCTAAAATTACACAGCACAGCTCAGGAAACAGGCACTGAGTAGCCCAAGGCTGTGGTACGTGCTCGGGGAGGAGTGACACAAGCTGCGGAACAAGACTTGGGCCTGATATGAAGCCAGAGGAGAAGGCTGGGGTTGGGCTCCATCCCGGGCCAGTGCTGTAACACGCTTTGTGGCCACCTGATCCTTTCTGCAGAGCTGCCTTGGAGCTCTTAGAAGCAGCTACTGTTAGAGGGGTTAACAGGTCACTGTGAGGCAGAGGAGGAGACAAACAAACTATACAGTGGCACAGGGACTGTCTTCATGGAAGGCCTTCAGGGATGAAATCCTTCAGGTTAACCCCAACACATTCTGCAGGGAATGAAATTCAGAGCAGGAAGAGTTGAAGTAGGAAGCACAGGAAGCATATTTCTTCTCATGCTAGTTTTCATATTCAATTTCTGAAAGCAAGACAGCTGAAATATAAGACAACAAATTTCATCCAGGAAGGTAAAAGTATGTCAGAGCTTCTTGTCATTCATCATTGTTGCAGCCCTTCATTTAGCATTGGCATTTATTACCTCAAAAGTTACTAGCATCTTTACTTTCTTGCCAGATGCGTTCTGGTGCTTGTGATATTCCTTGTGCGAAAGAAAAAAAAATGTTCCAAGTGGAGGAGCTGGCAGATTAAAAGAATGACCCCAGTCTTATCAAGGACTTCCTGCGTCTGACTGCAGCCTACCGACCTGTTTTACCTTGGCTAACATGCTGTAGATCTGAGTACAATATCTGCTAAATTGTTGGTTGGAAAAGGGAATATGAAAATAGATTGTAGCATGAAGTGCTACCATGGCAGGGTAGAGAGGATTTAGATATCTAATTTATGTGTTTCAGCAAAGTTGTGATCTATTCTGATCAGCACTGAGGCATTGCCCTTATTCTAGGATTTCTAGGAGAAATGCTCTGCAGAAGAATATTAAGCAAGTCTTGTATTTGAAAATGGTATTCAGGTTCATCTGCATGCCACTGCAGTACTGTTAACAAGGGAAATAGATAGTATATTAATACATACGTTAAAATGTCGTAAAAAATGTCAAAATAAAATGTTTCTTTAAAATTAAATCTATAGCTGCTGATCAGGCACACAGAAACTAGTATTTTTCTTACCTAAAACTTGGTTTATTTCATTTTCCAGCCTGTAGATCAGGTAGCATGCATATGAAAAATATTTATGGCATTCCGTAGTGCCATACAGGCAATCAAATCTCTATGTGTGCCCATCAATAAAATAAGAAATGCATTCCTGAAAAAAATGAAAACCAAAAGCAAAAGAAGCCAGTCACAGACGAAGTAGTAGTGTGAAACCCTGGTGTGCAGGGTTAAAGCAAAATCATCTTGTAAAGAAAGGCCTTTTTTTTTTCCTTTTGGAAAGTAAAGGTGATGATTTTAGGAAAAAAAAGTAATTTTCTGCACCTGATGGCTGGACTGAAATGCACATTTTAATTATATTTCTGGATGCTTAAAAACATTGGCAGGGATTTCAAGTACCCGTAACTAAGCAGAAATGTTACCTTTGATAATGGCCCATGTTTTTCACATATGAAGTGGCAGCATAATGGCTGTAGGAAATATTTATAATTCATTTTGAAATGATTGTATATATATATATATATATATATATATATATATATATATATATATATATATATATATATATATATATATATATATATATATATATATATATATATATATATATATATATATATATATATATATATATATATATATATATATATATATATATATATATATATATATATATATATATATATATATATATATATATATATATATATATATATATATATATATATATATATATATATATATATATATATATATATATATATATATATATATATATATATATATATATATATATATATATATATATATATATATATATATATATATATATATATATATATATATATATATATATACACATACACACACACCACATTATATATGTGTGTATATATGTATATTATTTATACACATATATATCACTTGGACAGCTCTCATTTTCTCCTCGTTGGATTTTCAAATAAAAAATCCAAGCAACTCAGGGAAATAGAAGCCCAGAGAGAAGGCGCCTGTCCTCCTGCCCACCATGGATGAGGAACGCAGCAGCTGCCTCGGCTTTAATGCGCCGTGCGGGTGGGATGCCCCTCTGCTCCCTACGCTTTCCCAGCCAGCAGCTGCCATAAACAGCATTTTAATATTGTCATGTTGCAAGCAAGCTAATCATATCACACATTTGGATTGTAGCATAAACAGCACAAATGGCTGTTATTGCCTTAATAACAGCTTCAATGTAGGAGCCATGGAAAGAAAAAAGGGGACTAAGAAAATAAGACTGTTACAGAGAGGCCCTTCTAGTCGACAGATTAAGATACACCTCCAGGCAACTGTTTTTCCCTGTGCAACAAACTAGTCCAACCTTTACTGCCTCTTCTCAAGGGGTATTTCTACAGCTCCATTTTTAGTTGTGTTCTAAATCAAAGACCTCATTGATTTATTTTGCTTCTTGATTGACTGTCATGCTGAAACATATCTACTAGAAGAGTGAAGAGATATGGGAGTAGGTAGAACAATCAGGAAGAGCAGAGTCTGTAAAAAATAAAACATTTTATGGAAAAGGTCCTCGGAATAATAAACTATTAAAAAGAGCCCTGAGGTCTTACTTTTATGCATATGGTACAGTTTACTAGAGAATTTTGGTGTATAATGTAATACAAGTCAAATATAGAAATAATATGAATTTTTAGTAGGAATAAATCTTATGCTACAGAAATTTCTAGAGCACTCTATTAAAGTTCTTTAGTAAACTGAAAAATTTTCAGCAATGAAGAGATAAAACAGAAGCAAAAGAGGTACTCAACCACTCTGAAATATCTACTGGTTAAGGTGCCAAACAGATTATTTTGATTCGTCACTTGAAACAGTGCAACATTTTTACTGCATTGTTATTGATTTGAATTACTCTTATATATTACAAATATTAAATGTACAATCATATAACTATACACAGCTGTGTAGCCTGAGAAAAAAGGCAAGTCAATGGAGCAAACCTTCCTCTAATTAGACAAAACAGAGATCTTCTCCCCACTTCTTCCCACACTTCTCCCCACTTCAACACAAAACACTAAATTTCAAGTATAGACACCACTTTATTTTACTGTTGTCTCGCTGACCATGCTTTTAAGAGGTAACCCTCTTTGTCTCTTTGGCATAAAACACAGGCCAACAACATTCCTTTGAAATTTCTCTTCCTTCCTGGTCCCATTCAAGTAGACCAGAAAAGTCTGCTATGAAGTCCATTTATTTGCTCGGCTGTTAAAACACTAGGGGTGTGTTGCAACTTGACTATGTCTAAACCAAACCACATAAAGGACTACAGAAAGATCCGCCTGTTTAGCCTTTCCTTTGGAGGTGAAGCGATAGTGCAAGGCCCATGCTGCCGCTCGTGGCCCTGCTGAGCGGGCCCTCACAGGTCAGCAGTGGCTGGCAGGCAGGGAAGCAGCAGCCCAGCCCAGAGGAGCAGCAAGGCAGAGGAGGAGCGTCCCCAGGAGCCCCACGGACACTGGGCCAGTTCTGCTCCATTTGCGGCTGGGTCTCACAGTCCCTCTACTGTGGGACTTACCTGCGGAAGAGGAGTGGCCCTAGGGAACTTTTCCTCCCAACTCACTTTTATCTAAAATATTCCTATAACATAGTCCTAATATATATCTCATCCCTGAAAGGTGGCACTTCGATCCAGTGCTAGATGGGTAATTGCAAATGGCTAGAGGCTTCTAGTAATGTGCAGGTAAAAAAAGCAATTAAGATCAAAATACTTTCCACAAGGTTGACATAAAAAGGGATGTTTTGAGTTAAATTCCACCAAGGAATGAGTGACAAATATCTACTTACATCTGTAAGCGGGGCTTTCATGACTAGCCCTGGATGTTTGCTATGATAATTATCATGCTTCCAGTTTGCAAACCTCACCTCTACCATATATATTAGAATTATTCCTCCTTTAGTCTCTGCAGGCTAAAAGCTTTGCCTATGTTGTGCACCATGATACGATGAGGAGCTGCTAAGGCAAGTCTGGATTTTTATGTTGCTCATCTGCTGCAGCTGGAGGTGCATTCTTGTTATTTGCTATTCCAAAAGCCCCAAAAAAACAATTAGCAGAGACTTAGATCATAACCAAAAGGATGTTTTCTATTGTTAGAATGGCTGTCTTCTTAAAACATATGTCTAAAAATGAAAACCAGCTAGAATCTGTAGCAATTCTACCCTTTACCTCTATGACACTTGCCTCACAGATTTATTAAATGGAGAGGCAGAAGGATCAACTCTGTCCAGCCAGGCTTTAAATGCAAAAGTCAGGGTGATCTGTGTAGTACCCCACTCATTTTTAAATATGCATTGGAAGAGCAAGGTCAGATACAGAGCTGGTTGGGAATAATCAACGCTTTTCACAGAAAAGCTATACTGACAGCAATAACCCCCCCAGATTACAAAAGTCCAAGCTGCCCGGCAGTGGGAACAGATTACTGGTTAGTCAGTTTATTAGGGCTTCCAGAATTTGTACTTTACTCAAGAGACATTTTAGTTACAGGCTAATCAACTGGAAAAGATATTTGAAGAAAAAGGATATCCTAGTTGATATAGTTCACAAAGCATTAGTTAAGCCTCATGAGTCTGATGGACAACAAATTATTGTTGAAACAGCTCAAATCTAAAGAACATTTTTCTGTGTCATTTGTTCCAACTTCTTCTTCTTTGTCACCTAAAATCAAGGAAATAGCTCTGCAGGATGTCTTTATGGCCTGTATTTATCAGTGACAAGTTTATTCTACTACGATTTCCCTCTTATTTTTTTACTTTCTGAAATTCAAATGAGCAGGGACTACCTCTCTCTAATATATAGCAGGTTTCATTTAGAATCATCTCATTCTAACTCCTCTAAGACCACTTCATGTCTGTCTTGCAGTACAAAGGGGAATTAAATAGATGTAAAAGGTTAATTTACACATGCCATATCTGTCATATTGTCAGTAATATAGTCAGTAATATAAAAGCAGAGGATCCAACAATCCAGCCTACAAGAATTTTGTTGCATGCACTGTATTGCTACAGATCTGGAAGCTGGGATATTTAGTCCTGTTGCAAGACAAAAAAAAACAAAAAAAAAACCAGAAGAGTCAGCATAGGGTGATTTCCAAATTGCAGCATGGTCTCTACAGCATTATCTGTATCTCTTATGTGGGGTCAAAGATCACATCAACTCTGTGTGTTTAGCTGATTGCTAAATTAGCTGACTTTAACTCAGCCATCAGCCTGCAGGGCGATTCTCCAGGGTGCAGGATGAGATGCCAGGGTCTGTTTGCTTTGTTTGCTAGACAAAGGTCTCTGTGTGAACTGGTTTTGATACATATATATATATATTAGACAGAGATTTTTACAAATGCTACAAGGCAGATAGTGGCCTCCGAGAAGATTTGCCTTTTACCTCCAAGCATAGTAGGCCCTACAATTAGGAACAATTGTTTTTCCCTACTATTGTAACATAATATTACACAAGAACATAAGCAGACCATACTGGATTGGATAAAAGATCTATTTAACGTAGTCTTTGGTCTCCCACAGTGATCCAAAGCAGCTGGGAGAGGAACACGGCATGACGGTGTGGTACGTCCCCGAGCACGCCCCAACTCATGCAGCCAGACGGGGGTTCTCTGCACGGAGCATCCCACCCCCCGCCGCCCCCAGCAAATTTCCCTTTCATTAAGCTCATGCCATCTTCACTCATATACATGTTAACATAAGCACTCACACTCTCCTCTGGCAAGGTGAGCCATAGGCCTCTCATCTTTTGCGTGAAAAACCATCTCCTTTTGAACCTGCCTTTTACTAGCTTTATTTGCTGTCTCACTTTTTCTTGTACTGGAAAAGACAGTGAACAAGCAATCACTATCCACTCTCTCCATATCACTCATTACATCTCTCAGGCACCTCTTTTCCAATCTGAAGAATTCTAGTCTATTAATTCCTCTCTTGTACAAGAGTAGTTCCGTAGCTTTGATTTTCCTGTTGCCATTTTCTGAACCTTTCCAGGTCTCTTGCATCCTTCAAAATGCTGAGACCAGAACAGCACTCACTGTTCAAAGACACCGGTGAGAAATGCTTTTCTCTTGTGTTCACTGCTCTTATTCCTAGCAATTTCTAATGCTGGATTAGCTTTTTTGTTTTCTTTGTTTGTTTTACTGCAATTGGGCACTGAACAGATAATTTTCTTGCAACTGCCTACTATAACCCCAAAATCTCATTCCTGAGTGACACTGGTAAACTCAAAGTTTATATAAACTCGGGATTTATTTCCCATTTACATCTGAGTTACACTGAATTTCAACAGCCATTTTATTCTGCTCTCAACACAACAGGAGATCTTTCAGCAATGTTTCATAACTGGCTTCTTTTAGTACCCCAAATCAAACAGCATTTTCAGCAGACTTTTTCACCATCATCCCTTCTCCCACCTTGCTTTGAACGTATGAAACAGCGCAGATCTTAGCATAAGATCCCTGAAAAAATCACCACTGGCTTGTTCGACTCCCCTCCTAACTAATTTTTAGCATATTATTTACATATGCAAAAATATTTCCCAAAAGCTCACTGACTCTTACTGATCTACAAAAATATTTGAGAAACCCTTTTTTCCTTAGGAGAAGGATGTCAGCTCCTCACTGAAGTACTGTATTTATCCACCAGTTCTCATACTCACTCATACTCTCATACTCACATTTACTCACCAGTTCTCACTAGGCACAGGTCTCAGTAGTTTCTCTTTCTAGTCTGCAATATTTTGTTTTTTTCCCATTATGAATATAAAGGAATGGTTATATTCAATTATTGGTATTTTAGTGTCTATTTCTTTTGTAATTTCTGCTATGATGGGTAGGTTATTCAGAGGTGCCACTAAGATTAGGACATTTGAAAATCTTGCCAGTTGTTTTTTGTTCACATTGGGTTGAGTTCCTCATCACTGAAGTAAAGGTGATCTTAACCACCTCACTTGATATAACACAGAACAAATTCATTCTTGCTCCGTATCATCCCAAAGGCTGAATGCTCTTTATATGTTTCTTTCTCAATTATAATTTTTACCACTTTATCTAGCAGTGGATTCACTCATTTTGAATGGAAAACATCTAAGATGTACTCAACCCATTCACTCACCCAGATGTTTTACCTTCTGCAGCCCTGTTGCATCATTCATTTGAAATCAGATCCTGCCACATCTACACTCACCCTGCTGCTTAAAGCAGCACCTGCTGCAGGTTTGACTCTCCTTTCTTCTGTCTACAGTCTTCTGGTGCTGGGGTGCCTATGTCTGTACTGCAGTAGGTATTTCTTCTGGGCCTGCACACACCCAACGTTTCTAACTTACCAAGTCAAACAGATCCCCAAAGGAAGTGTTTTTCACATTTTCACATTTAAGGTATTTTGTTTCTTTCTCATTCGTCACCATAATTAGCAAATTATCTTTCTGACAGAAAAATAGATAAATGGTATTAATTTGAATTTCCATGAGAGAGATGTAAGGATTTACATAGGATCTGCTCATGCCTCTCAAATGAATATGAGTGGTGGTCATTCTGTAGATATTGCTGTGGACACCTTGAGGTGCAGGCATCCAGCTACTTTCCTCCTAGTCAATGGTAGCTTTCTCAAAGTCCAGAGATGCATTTGCAAAAAAGAGCGCTGTCTAGGAATGAAGAGGACCAAAAAAGCCAGGACGAGACATCCCCTTTTCCTCTTCTGTGGCACTCTGGGCGGTCAGAGAACCTCTTTCACCGTGAGCTGCGAGGCGAGCTGTGGTGCCAGCCGCTCGAACAGGGATCCTCAGGCCGGTACAAAGCCTTGGGCCTTTTGCGCTTTTTACCTGTGCTCACACTCTACTCCCCAGCCTCTGTCACTGAGCTGTGAGCAAAAATACAAAGCCAGCCATTCACTTAACTGAAAGAGGCAAACTTTCTTCCCATGTGTTACAATTTGAAAAGAACAAGGCAAAGAGCAACCCACAGAGATTTCCTCCCTGTAATCTTTACCTTTTGCATTCTACCATGAGAAAGAATGAGTTTGCCCATAGTCGGTCGGGGAGGGACAGACTTTAAAAGCTCTCCTCGGTGGCCTGGTGATGTTCAGCCCTAGAGGAGCATTTTTGACAACGCCACTGGGCACTCTTTCTCACACAGGCAGTGCTGGGAGTGGGTATGAAACTCAGCCTGGAAGATGGGAGCAAGTTGCATCTTGTGATGGTGTTTATGGACAGTGCTCGGCTCTGATGAGAATTCAGTGTCGAGATCAGCGATAGCAGGACTACTTCTGGTTGGACATTTTTAGGCCGTTATGCTGTTATATAATCAGCTTATTTAATCTTCTCATAAAGATGTATTTCTTTATCATGAGAAGATACAGGGTTGTTTGCTACAAGAGGTAATTGTTATATTTTAATAATAGAAATCTAGGTTGTTTATTCAGAGGCAAGGTTTTTATGACAACTGAGCCAGTGCTGCCCAGTAATTAGATCTGTAGCTCTTGGCTCTTTATTATTCAGTGCTGCTGTATTATAAGGATTACATTTATATATTGGTGGGCCCAGGAAGATTTCCTTTTTTATGAATATTGAACTTCTGAGAGGTTTTTTGAAATAATAACTGTGGAATTAATGCTTTGAAGGCACTTTTATTAAAATGGTGATCTCAGTGGACACTATGCAGGAGAGCTGGTTAAAAAGTGGAACACTTGTTGGAAAGGAACTTTAAAGATTTTTCACATTTCTTTTAATCACAAATCAAGACAAAACATCAAATACCTCCTAATTTTTCATGAACTACAATATTCTAAAATATTAGTTTTGAAATGATTGAAACTTCTGTTGAAGACTGCAAAGGGACTAAATAGAAAATTTGAAGGAAATCCTTTTGTCTCTTTCAAAGCAAAATGTTTTCACAAATACACCTTGAAGAATGTGATGAGGCTGACACATTCCCACAAAACATTTTAAGTTAACTCTTTCCAATAGAACAATCCATGGTTGGAAAGCTCCTGTGAAGCTTTTCTGTGCAGTGATACTACAAATCACATTTCCAAAGCCAGATTCAGAAACATTTTGCCAGAGATGTGTTTCTGCCACCCTGCTCACCTTTACCATGATACTACAGCCAGAGATTTAGCTCCCTCTGCACTTTGCTGCAGAAGACGCCCCGTCCCACAGAGTGTGCAGTCTAGATCCTCTCAATCTCCATCCCTAAAACCTATTGTGCAGCACACAGAGAGCATGTGTAAAACAAGGAAGCCTGCAGCATGGCAAGGAAACCAAACCCTACTTGCTCTCAGGTCAGCGTTCGGCTGAAAGGACCGCTCTCCCACCTTTGAGTTTCTTTCAAGTCATATGACTATGAGTTTCTGTTGAACTACAATTTTGGATAAAGCTCCCATCATTTTTAACTGCAACTCTAGCAAAACCTTTTATTTCCCTAGAGTGTTTTTTGTTTTGTTTTGTTTTGTTTTTCCCTAGGCCACTGGAAAATGCCATTTACCTTCTGAGTTTAGTGAAGAAACATAAAAAGGACCAGATTCCCTTAACTGTGGAAGGTTTTTATCTTTCAAGTGTTTTTGAATCCTCCCACACAGGAGATGAGCAGTGAACTTGCAATGGGAATTTAAACCACAGGAGGATCAGACACCAAGAGATACTGTTATGAACACATCATAAAACTTTGATTTATAGCAAGCTTCAACAATGGATCATTCCATGTAACAAACACCCTCTTCATCATTCCTTAAAAGTTTTGCTATCATATGTGGAGTCCAAGTGCTCTCTACCTGTTTCAGTTGGATGCCATGATGCTCCTCCAGGTCAGTATTCCTGATAATGACATGGCAGATTTACAGATATTTCTTCCTTTCATAAGTATTCCTGAGTTTATATCATCCTATTTGTTACAGAGAATGTGCTTTCTTGAGCAAAACAGATTTCCCCAAGGGCAGGACAGTACACTAATGAAATGTAAAGGCAGAGATTGCATTAAAGTATCATACAGCACAATACTATAAATATTGTGTTTAAGTCACACTAAATTCTGTGTTATGATGCATGTATGAGTGAAATTGTGTCCAAATTTACATAATGTTTTATTGCAAAATTATATGATATACTACACATTCTATGATGTACTATACACACCAGTACATGCACAACACATAGAGATATAGCTGTATATTATATATATGTATATATTTATAAATATAATTGCAGCATCCAGAGACCCCTTAAATTCTAGTAGGAAAGATACTAGAAGGATGCCCAGGTAAGTGAACTACTTTTCTTAGCTGCGTATATATTTAGAGATGTGGACTGTGCCCCAGGTCTGCTGGACCTACAGTCTCTTTGCACCTATCAAAGGGACTGAACAAACTAGACTTGCCAGAATTACCTGAGGAGAAGAATGGGGGGCGTCAACCTCTGCTCCTCCCTGTCACAGCTCTTTTTCTCATGGGCGCTCAATAATATACAGCCTTTTTGAAACAGCCCTATGTGCCATATACCGGGCAACAAAAAGTTCAAATATCCATGACATTTCCCTGCATTATTTAGGGTTTTATTTTCCTGATTAAATTTTCATCTCTAAGATCCTGATTTCATTTTGCTGGCTTCATGCATTTCAAAAATCTCAGTTCTTTTAAACACAACTACAGATAAATTGCCATTTTAAAAATCAAGAACACATATAATCTGAAACAGTCCACTTTTCATGTTTCCCAGGGCTAAAGGCTTTTTTACAACTACTTAGCCTCTTCTCCTGATTTACATGAAAGGCTTACATGCCACCATCAAATTCCATGGCATTTTATTTTTCCTTCGACATAGGAGTAAAGTAGCAATTTCTCTTTTTTTTCTTTTTCTTTTTTTTTTTGACAAATGAATAATAAATCAGTGTTTCTCTACTATGAAGTGAATAATCTGGCTGATTGAAAAGGCTCTGAATGTTTCCTTATGAAGTTCTGCATACTTTTTTTTTTTTTTTAAAGCTATCCTTTCTACAAAATGGTCCCTTCAGATTAAAGGCGCTGTTTTGGGACATCCATTTGCAACAGGATTATATATTGTTTTGAAGAAGTAGGTCTAGAGGGCAGTACTCAGAAGAAAGCTGCTATGGCTTTTATGAAGTCAATAAGACACATCAGAAAGCACTTTGAACCTCCATAATGGGAAACCCAGTGGCTTTCAAACGTGTGCCTTAACATACCTGATATCTGAACTTCTCTCTCCATACACTAATGATGAAGGTGGTTTAAAACAGCATATTTTACTTTGCAGTTGAATAGTTAGGAGAACATTCAGAGAGGCAGCTTGTACAGCAGAGCTACGGTGATCCCTGCGAGTCATCTGTCCATACTCTGTATATTCGGGTTTGTGAAGGAAGAATGCAGGGGAGGTGAAGCTCTGCGCAGGATTTGCCTCCTACTCTTTTCAACACAATCTTCCACTGCCCTTGTAATCAGCACACCAGAGTATGCCCTGAAATAGTAAGTCTAAATCTACTCATCATGCAAGTAGGCCCTAAACCAGTTCATTCCTCCTACTCACAGAAACTCACATGCACAGAACATAAGGGAAGATGGTAGACCTGCAGTATGGACACCATTCCTATTCCACCCCTGCCTTCATCTAATCCTCTGCAGATAGAAGTTTCTCCATGACTTTAGCATGCTCTAGTGTCCTCACCCTACTAAAAGAATGTAAATAACTGCAGAGATGACTTCAAGTGGAATAAAAGATTTCATCCACTTGAGGAAAGAGAAAGGAGAGAGAAGCACTTGGGCTTTTCCTGTAGTATGCTTTCCTGCTCTAAAATTCCTGGAGGCAGCCAGCAGTCAGGGAGAACCAAGCCCAAGGCCTCTGTCCAGCAGCTAGCACTCTCTTTGGCTTCCCATCTCTTTTCTCTCTACTACTTTTTATAAAATTGTAATGATAGTAGTAAAACAAACACAGATAAATAATGGATGGAAGAATATATCTTGGGATGAATAAACTATGGAAGTCACATTGTATTTCAAGAGTAAGAGTTGTTACAGTTCATATCTGAGAGGGGCTGTAATAGGGTTTCCCCTGGGTCCAGCAGCCCTTGCCCCTCAGTGCTGGAGGTGTCCGGCACGAGGTCTGCGAGAGAGGCTGGGGCAGAGCAGCGAGGCCTCCGCAGCGATGCTGGGCCGCCCGGGCACTGCAGGACCATAGGGCTCCTGGCTGAAGCAAATACACATTTTGAGGAAGAAAACAAAAACAAAAAAAAAACAAAACAAACAAAAAATCAAACCACCCTGTAGTCTAGATTAGTCCAAAATACCCCCTAAGTTGTTGTTAACAGCCAGAGGAAGGAAGAGGCATTTTAAACTGGTACCTTTCCAGCTCGGCCAGTGTCCCCAGATGAATCGCTTCCCCTTCCCTTTTTCACCATGGAGCTCTCCACCTCTGTCTTTGTAGCTGAAGGAGGAAAATGAAGATTCCCTGCTAATGTAAACGGGCATAGCTTCACTGCCTTCAGTTCTTCCCAGCAAAGATTCAGATACTGATACAGTGACATCAGAGAAATAGGATCAGAAGCCAAAGACGGCAGAAGTTGTTGGAGAGTTTTGATAAGGGAGTTGACTGAAGCTCAAGCCTCAAAATAGTCTGGACTATCCTATTTTTCTCCTCAAAATGGAACTGAGTCTGAAACACTTTCTGGGTCACGCTGCGATCGGATATGAACCAGAACAGCTGATCAACTTCAGTCACAGCTGTGCCTTTACCTAGGGAAGCCACAGCATTAACAGGTTCAGCTCCCTGCCTATGGTAGGAGGGCCACAGCAGAGGCTGGTGCCCGTGGTGACAGGGAGCTCCCAGCAGATTGCTGTCACGGCCTGGCCTCCCCAGGGAGTTTCCGGGGAAGCCTGGAGGGATGTGGAGCTCGGGGACTTCCCTGTCCCTGTGAGGCACCAGGTTAGTCCTGGTGCTGAGCGGCACCCACTCCCTCTGCCAGCTGACGAGGATCCAGCCTGCTGCCTAGGAAGAGGAAACACAGGATCTCATCCCCACAAAACACACGTCCAGCATGCAAAAACACATTAACCAAATAGTCTTCCTTTACATCGGTGTAGATCCAGTTCAAAACATGGGTATTTTAGTTATCAGCAAAATCTAAATGAGCCAGTGATTGTCTAAATCAGCTTGAGCACACAGGCCGTGTCCCAAATGCCCCCATTAGAACCCCTTTTCACTGCAGTCCAAAAGCAAGACTCTCTCAGCGCTTGCTTGTTTTCAGGTGAAACCAGAAAAAATTTTCATTGGTCCCTTGTGTGGCTCGTCCTCTGTTGAAATCCGTGCGTAGCTCTGACGGAAAAGCATCATCCAATTATGTAAAATATCCCTACTTTTTTCCATTTTAGTTATCCATTTAATAAAAATTTGGGACCATGTTTGTCTGCCTGTATTTCCTTCAACAGGATAAGTTCCATTACACTTCACATTAATATACCTTTTCAAACAATGACATATTAATTCTAAAAGAATATTAACATTTTCAGGTGAAATATTAATTGTAGATACTTCTGTTAACTACATATATGATTATAGTTATACAATATATATACAAACTACATGTGGTATAAACACATTTATACATCTTATATACATTACAGATTTCCAATAGCATATAAAGATCTACTACAGTATATATACATATAGGTAACTGAAATATGTACAATTAAACTTCGTGTAAACAAAAATAATATGGACAATATTTATATTATGAAAAGAAGTTTTAGCCATATAAAATTATTAAAATAATGCACAGAGGCCAAAATGCACTGTACAAAGAAAATGTATTGCTCTGTTAGCTCAACCTTTTCCTAGTTGATGTCAACCTTCAGGTTCTAAGGCCTTCATATTTGATGGAGGTTATTATGTTTGTTCCATTATTGCCTTATAACAAAGATTTAATTACTGCAGTGATAATTTCAGCATAAAATGCTTTTGAAATACAAACTGAATAAATCTTAATTAACTCAGATTGTAAAATAACTAACTTTTAAAAAAAGTATTGCTTTAAAACATGAAAAAGCAAGTTGGAGGTATCTTTCAAAGTTAGACCAAAGAGAATTTTCAATAAGCCAACTGTAGTTAAAGTTCGGCATACAGTAGGTAGGCAACTTTAATTTTACATAGCTAGAAAAAAACTGCAATGGGTTTCATACCCTACTGTGGTGTATAGTGTTCCTTTTGTGCCTTTTCCATTTTTACAGGGAAAACATAAG
Organism: Crypturellus undulatus; assembly: GCA_013389825.1. NCBI lineage: Eukaryota > Metazoa > Chordata > Aves > Tinamiformes > Tinamidae > Crypturellus > Crypturellus undulatus. Next base: position 570,928 of record VWPW01012713.1, read on the forward strand.
TGTTAATCACTTACATTATACTTATAACTCAGGTCTGAAAATAATACCCTTTAAACAACTTATTAAGAAGATGATATAATCTGATTCCTACTAAAAAAAAATAATATAAAAAGTGGTTTTCACTTAGGATAGATATTACCTTTGCGACCTGATGTATTTGCAACTTTGGATTTTAAATACTAAAAGAATTCTAGCAAGACTAGGTGGCTCAAGGACTGATAATCAAATATTTGAGAGTCAGCAGGTTTTAACAAGGTAATGGCTGACTCTGACCATTTAACCACCAAGAAAAAGGTAAATAAATAAATAAATAAATAAAAGGAGTGATCCTGAATATTTTTTTTCTGATTTTACTCAGGTAAGTTTGACCAAAAATTTAAGGAGAAATTAACTGTTTAAATCTGATAGTGGTAAGAATTTTAGAAAAAAAAAAGGACAGAATATTTCTTTATTTTATAAGCCTATTATTGATTTTCTGCCATTATATGCCAGACTGCCTGGTCTATAAATGTTGCATTGGTTTCAGTCAAGGCATGAGGAGGTTCCTAAGGTAAAACGAAGATGCTGGTCTGCCTGCTTTTGGGTATGAGATGGTCGGCGTGGGTGGGTAGAGAAAGTGCTGGGACACCCACGTTGCGGCAGGGCGCGAAGCGCAGCCTCGCGCAGCTGCTTCCCCCCAGGCACGGCGGGCCTGCTCAGTCGCGGCTGCGGCAGCTCCGGGTCGCGCGAGGCAGAGCCCCCATCGGAGCCTGCCCGGCTTCCTCCCGCTCCCAGCAGTGCCATCAGGAATGCCGCAACTCAGCCTTAATTCCTGAAAGGCAGGATCCCGTTTGCTTGCATTGCATGGCATTCATTACCTGCTAGTATAACCTAAGATTTAAGACACAAATAAATACAGGTGTTTTATCCACGTATGCTGTAGTTTCTGGAGCACAAAAATGCCTATAATGGAGTCCATCAGCCCGATTTTCTTCAGCTTAAGGCTGAAGTAGGTAGCTCACACATAAGGAGTGCTTAATTATGCAACAAAAGCCTTCAAAAAAAGATACAAGATTGGCAGTGAGGTGCATTGGTGATTTTGGATTGGGGTGCAGATAGAGGAAGAAAATTATTCACCTTATTCGATACCAGCCTTCTGCTTCACTCATGCACTAATTTTTGCCTAAGCTGTTTCTAACCTAAAACAGCTTCCATGTGTGCATTTGCACTCTGTATCACAGTATTTGTCTTCACTTCTTGCCATATTTTCCACAGACCACTCAGACCACATATGCATTTTAGTTAAGACAGCCATTAATGCAGATGGAGGATGAACTTCAACGATATCTAGTATGGAAGAAAGTGGACTCCTTGATAAATGTGTCTAGCACTTTAGACACTTTAGATTCCATTGGGAAAACTGCACCATCTTTGAGTGATCACTGCATCATCAAGCTGTGGATCAGAGGTTAATTGGAAAGTTTGCTAATGCAGCAGTTGTACTGGGACTATGAAGAACAACATTGCTTCTTTGCACCATCTTACTACAAATGCTCTAACCCTTATTTTCACAAAGTTGGAAAAGTGATTGGTGTCTGACAGCTGAAATAAAATACTGTATTTTTTGGTTTATTCTGAGTTCTACATGGAATTTGTTTTGCAAATTGGTTGCAGGTTCAAGGAGTCTTTTATTCTTGAAGTCGCTGAACTAAATTCTGCCTTCCTTATTCAAATTGATTAAACAGGTCAACTGCCCATCAACCTAAGCGGGAATTAAACATGAGTTTCTCCTGAGCAAAGAAAGAAGAGAGTATAGGATTGAGCTCCATGGTAATTCAAATCACAGGCAAAAGCTAAGATGTTTTCCTTAGGGGATTTTCCTTACATATTAAGCAGGCAAATTGTTTAACAGGTTCTGACATGTATGTTAGTGCCAGATACCTGCACAGCTGGCACACTTGCCAAACAGTCAGATGCTCTTCTTTTACTGGGCTCAGGTTATAAGGAAAGAAAAAAGCACATGGTAGGGCCTGGGCTTTTGAAATGTGAAGGCCCAGTGAATTCTGAAACCCTCCTTGCAGGGGTCTTTAACCTTTTCTGTGGGGCACGGCTCCTGCCTTACTGCAGCTCAGGGACTGTGACGGGCCCCTCTGAGCAGCACTGAGCTGCTTCTAGGAAGCCTCATTTGCCCATCAAGACAAGAGCCATTAGCAGCTAAATTTAAATGCAATCAAATTTGACCAGTCTTCAAGAAAAAGAAAGGGTGCTTGTGGATGATTCAGGGTGTATGCCTTTATTTAGGTTGACCTCTACCAGCTGAGCATGAAACAGCTCATTTTCTGTGCTCTATAAGGTATATGATTACAGACACTGGAAAATGCACAGTATCTTGATAAAAATTAAATTACAAGACCACACAATTGTGCTCCAGTATTCATTTTATTGTCAAAAAAAAAAAGAGGTTGAAGGTAAGGGCACATATTGTAATATCTACTAGGCACTTGCTATGGTCTCTTATGCCATTACTTGAAATTGTGAATTCTTGTATGTCTTGTGTGAAGGACAAAAACCCTGAAACGTCTGCAGGCATCAAAAATGTCCTTTTCTAGTAAAGAAGGAGTTATTATTTTGAAAAGACTAGAATGTCAAGTGTGATTGATAACATGTCACATATGCACGGTATGTTTGCAAATAAGTGAACTAAAAAATTTTCCCTGTCAGGTGTCTGAAAATGTGGCATTCCACTCTTGGTCTGACACAGTAAGCCAGCATCCCAGACACCAAGAAATTCTGAGTCCCATGACAAATTCATAGGAGAAGACTTCAACTGTAGGATATAAGTAAGAAATAGAAAAATGATAGGAAGTCCAATGTAATGGAATATCACTGCCGGAGCAGTGCTTCTTTCTGACAGACATTGTGCTAAACCTAAACGCATCCGCATCAAAGGTGGCTGGTCACGGGCAGCTGGCCACAGAACTTGCTATGCAAAGACAAGGCACTGAATACGGCGGCTCCTTCTCTCCAGTGGGATCAGCCCACTAAAAAGATCCACCTGGACACAGTAGACAGCCTGCATATTGCCCACTCGCTTTTTTTTTTTTCCAGAGTTTTGCCACATAAAATGGCCAGTCAGGGGAAAACGTGCGGTATGAGGCAGGAACGGCGCTTTGCTTCTAGCAGCCCTGGCAAGGGCAGGCAGCCCTCGCTGGCGCGGGATCGACGCACGGGGAGGGAGCACAGCAGGCACTGAAGGGGGCCCGATAGAGCAGCCACCTCGTACACATGGGGAAACCCTTCTGCTTGTTTGTGTCTCATAAATTTGTGCCTTTGTAAAAGAACCAGGTTTTAATTGTAAGGGATCACAGCTGACAAAACATCCGGCCAATCGTACGTCGGGTCCCCGCTGCCTGGCAGCGTAGGAACTTCATGCATCTCTTTTTTATTGAGAGTCTGAAATTATAAAGCAGACTCTGGCCTGTTCCACCCCTTTGGGCTGCTCCCGCAAAGAACTGGAATTGAAGAGTGACCCTGTTTCTCCAGAGAAACTTCTCATGCGGGCAGAGGGGCTAAAGCCAAGGCAGCTTCTCTGCGCTCCTGCACGCTGAGCAGATGCAGGAGAGGGTGGCATGGGCTGGGCTCCGTGCCAGGAAGCCCTGTCTGACCAGAACCCATTCCTTTTACACCTGAAACTACCTCTGCCTCCGGTGGATACAAAGAATTATGGTCGGTAAAAATAAGCGCAGCTTAGTTCCCTATATATTTTTTCATATTGTTGCTGTTGGTAACAATACAAAAATTAAATTATTATTATACTAATTATTATACTGATTATACTGATTTTATAATATAAAATTTCTAAGAGTAATTAAGTGTTTATGTAAATGCCCCTGCCTGGTCATTTTGCCATTTAGGTCTTTAGACCTTCTCTTTAGAAAGGCAATACAGCTATTTAAATTGGGGTTTTGTGTATTATTTCAACAACTACTATAGAAATGCAAAAAAAAAAAAAATTCTATCACTACTTTTTACTACTCTACTGGTGAAAATAATGCTGAAAAAATTCTTACAAGAATCCATATGAAAGCAATAAAACAAAGTTAAATGATCATAAAACCAATCACATATTTTATAGGAAATGGAAGTATAAAATCACTTTGTGTGAGGTTTCTCTGCTGCAAAGCAATTTATCACTTAAAAAAAGACAACTTTCTGCTGTGTTTAAGCATCTATTGTGTTCAACTTCTTGCGACCCATGCAGGAATGGGAATGGGTTTTATTATTTTCAATTTCAAAAAGCTTTACTCATCACTGGTCTTGCTAACACAATCTTTCAGTGCCAGAGGTAAAGCAATTTGCCAGTTCTGATAAGTTTACAGGAGTTATCCCTTCCCTTTTATACCCCCGAATTTCAAACATTCTACATACAGTTTCCTTCAGCTGTAAAGTATCTCAATTTCCTAATACCTTAGGGCTATTTCATTAGCCAAGGCTTTGGGATGTGCACATACTTAATGTATAAGCACAGGAATTTAGGAGAGCAAAAACAAATTTAATGCTCTACTGCTTTAGAGAGACTCTCAATTAATTCCTTTGTGGTGACATTTCAAATGTTTCTCTTTTAAAATCAACTTTGAACCAACACACACTTCACAAAGCACTGGTGTGCAACCAGTGCTCCTTTAATTCACCTCTTGTAGTTCCTAATTTATAGCATTATTTGATTTTCATTCCAGGAATGATTATGAAGATGTCTGGGCAGTAAGTTTGAGTAGATCAGCTGTGTTATTGCAGTTTGTTTCTTCTATTTTAAATATGACACAATTAAACAACGCATTTTTTTTTAGCAATCTTACACTTTATCCTGTAACTCTTTTCCTGAAAGCATTCACTACCTGAAGTGGAGTCCTCCCCTAACCACGGGATAAGTTCCATGAAATACAGTGGTCTCTACTCAGAAGACACTACACTCTTCTCAGTCATTTCCATGCAATGCAGTGGGGCGGGGGAAGCTTTATTCTTGTAATTACATGGGTTGTTATAAAATAAATGCATGTAACTGTTCATCTTGAGAGGCTAATAAGGCGCAGAACTAAAACCTTCTAGAAAAAGAAGCTTTTACAGAATTGAGCAATACATTTGGTGGTCTACAGTTCAGTTAACTACTAAGCTAACTGTACAGCTTAGTACAGAATACCTTAATAATAAATAGGATGGCATCCCTGCCAAATCTTTTTTTCCTTTTCTAAAGTTGATCTCAGTGACAAAATAGAAGGAGGGTCTGTAAGTTTTCACTGGAATTCAAGTGGCCTGAAACTGCCGTAAAACAGCTAGGACCACCTCTCACCCGGGGCGGCAGCAAGAGAAAGGAGTGAGAGAGGTAATAAAGTGAACGGAATCAGAAGTGCTAAATCTTCCACTTTTCAACAACAACAAAAAAAGGAACTGTTGTTCAGATAAAAGTGACTGCTTTGAGGATATGAGTATCAGTCCCAAGAAAACTGTAAAAATACCACGCTACTATATACGTTCTTTGAAGTTCAGCATTTACAGAGTGTGTTTTCTTCCTTCGCTAATTTTCTTAGCTCTAGGCTCTCTTCCCAGGCAGTAGTTTCTCATGCAGGTGTGTTGTGATCTAAATCCTAGGCTGAGTTATAAGCTAACTCAAAATGTAAACTAAAAAGCAGTGTTTTAAAGTTAGTATTTCCTACCTATTAGTAGCACTGTTTCTCCTAAATAATTTGTAAATGTTCTCACAGCGGTCACCTGTTTCCCTGTAAAATTACTGCTTTAGTGTTCTGACAATAAGCCATGGCTACTACTGAGATCCTTGATTCTTTACCGAATTTCCTGTTGGGGTCTGTGGGAATTTTGCTTCATTAATGACTGCTGGTTCAAACCTTTCACAGTCAGTTTTGCTTTCCTCCTGCACCATCAGTTCTGTTAACTTGAACACAATTTCTTCCAGGCTCTTTCACTCTTACAGGAGAGTACAAGCAAATATTTGCTTGTCACTTTTTTTTTTTTTCTTTTCCCCACAGAAATGGTCATAATAATATTTCTGATCTGGTTATTGCTACCATAAATCTGGACTTGGTCCACTGCCTTTGAAGGAGCTAGTCTGCACTTACCCCAATATTTCTGAGTTGCAGTTGAGCTCAGGGGGCAGCTTGTGTGAAGGATTTGGTTTCTGCTGCATCTTACAACATTGTTTAACAGCTAACATGTGAATAGGAACAAAAGCATAATACTGAGATGAAATCGAAGAAATTCCTGCACAGCAGGAAAAGGTTCTCATGGCAGTAGCTGGGCCAGCTGTCAAAAAATAGGATGCACATGATTTCAGGCTTTGGCTTCATACACTAATCAAGCTGCATGAGCATAAAGGCAGCTCACCTTTTCCCTTTCCTCCAGGTCTAGTACATTGATGGAGCAGTGACCAATAAGGCGTTCGATATCTGGTGTGAACAAACCAAACAACGATAACTCTTCACAGGTTTTTCAGGGACACTGCTACCTCATTGCTGCTTTTCTTGTTGTTTCTTAGCAGAGATACCACAGCTTTGAAAAACAGACCACAATTTGTTGAAGACTCAGAGAAAAAAGAGGACAGTTTTCTCCCTTTGTTATTTTTTCCCAATCATCTCTTCTTTCTTTTTACTATAGTCTCTCTTTTTCTTCTATCTGTGAGTTTATTCCGGAAAAATGCCTTTCTATGGATATTTTAATTGAAGGCTCATGTCTTCAGCAAAAGGAGGCAAAACCCTTTCAGTTCTCCTTTCAGACATTACATTTGGCATCCAAAGTTTTATTCTCGCAGCATTTCAGAGTTTACTTCTTGTCTATTCCAGCAGTTTCTGGAGCAGTATTTTGGGTGCTTGTCAACAGCAGCCTGTCAACACTGTTGCAGTGCAGAGCTTGGCAATCCCCAAGCTTTGCAGGTCGAGGGCTATCTTCAGTTTCGTACACAAAACTTCAGGTGAGCATGAGAGCTCCTAATCGTGGCTGTGGCAAGTTCACATGAGCACAAGGTAAAAAGCCCTGGAACCAACAACAGTGCGAACTGGGAATGCCAAACAGTCATCGAAGAAATGAAAACTGAGATAGCAATAGGTCAAAAATGGACGTAGGTCAGAAGACACCCTGACAATTACATCTCTCACTGCAAACCACATTTTATTGTATTTATTATAAAACTTTATAGATTTTATGCCTCGTGTAGGTCATGCTGCCCACTTGTGCACCAATCAAGCAGAGATGGACTAGTCAGCAGGTGGGCGGGATGGAGATCCACTCCGTCACCCTTTGCATCCCAGCTTGAGGGTGCTGGGTGCAGGATCAACTGGGTACAGTGGGGCAGCCCCTCCTCATTTCTTGCCTCTGTGCAAGGGAGACAGTCCCATGGCCCACTAAGGAGCTGTTCTTAAAACTCTTCTAACAAAAACACCTCTGCACTATAGCAAAAGTATTTGGCCAGGACAATCTATACTTTGGTATAATATGGAAATTACTGTTACAGAGAAAATTTAAAACACAATGAAAAATGCAAGTAGAAATCATAGCTAGCCTTTCTGGGGGAAAAATGGTGCTCAGAAGCTGATACTTACTGTTTTTACAGCACAAAGAAAAAAGGCCAGTATTAATAGCCTTTCCTGTAGGCAATTTAAGCAAAAAGGCCAAGGCCTCAATGTACATGGAGGTTGAACTGTCCTTTGCCTCCTCAGAGAAGGAGATCCAACATAAAGACATTTTGACAAAGCTGTCTGCAGGAACTGAACTGCTGTTGCCTCTGCTAAACCTCTCCTGTGAATAAAGTGCCTCATTCCCAAGCTTGCCAGTCCAGCACCTTTAACTTTGGTGGATGGCTAAATTCAGTGTTTATCAATCTGAAATAAAAAAGTCCATACAAATATATGTGATGCTGGAGCTACTGACCCATTCAGGCACTACTGTCCCAGATTTCCAGGGCCTGCATGTGCGCATTCCTCCTGCTGGTACTCCTTTCTCTCATGCCAGGTATGTAACACCTTGGTCAGGCATAAATCAGAGCAGTTTTCAGGCTTTCCTAGCATCCAGCTGCAGTCAAGAGCATCACTGGGAACAAGGACTCAGTGTGGCAGAATGACAGTCTTAGCTGGGCTGTTCTTCACCCAATTGCATCTGTACACTGATCCCAGAGAGAGAAGCACCTGAAACTACATTGCCTATGCTAAGCCATGGAGAAGTCATCTCCCACATGGACAAAAAGCTCTTTGAACCATTTGTGCCTATGATCTGGGAGCTCAGCATGCCAATCTGATCATGATCTTACAGCTTAGCTTCAATAAAGCCACTCACCTCCCTCTGTGCATTAATTTAGAAGCTAACAAGGTCAACCTCCCAACGTACACATGCTCACTTGGAGCCAGTGAAGGGATGGAACAGAGTGCAAAAGAATTTGGCAGTGCTTCCACGTAAGCGGGAGGTTGCCTCAACCTGTCTGCCACTGCAGCAAAGCGGGTGCCCGGCTGGCCCCGCGGAGGCAGAGCTGCCAGGGCTGCACGCTGCCAGCGCACGCTCTGCCGGCCCCTCGCAGGACAGAGCTGCCGCGCTCCCGAGCGGCACACCTGCGGGCCCGCAGGCGGAGCGGCGCGGGAAAGGTGCTCCAGGACGACTGAGCAGCGAGCGTGGGAATTTGGGCTGCCTGAGTTTGGACTGGTAGGAATGATTTGCCCATAAAAACTTACCGCCCATAAAAACTTACTTGAAATATTTTAGCTTGCTGTTGGAGGGAAGAGAGAATATCCATGGCAAGGATGGAGAATATCCAAAAGAGGAAACCATTGCAGACCAGTCCATCACAAAATGAATGTCTTGTACAAATTGTGTTTTTTCCAAAAGGGCCTAAAGCAGGACCAAAAGTTTGATTTTGCAAGCTCATCCCCAAGATAAAAGCAATGAAGATAAGAGTTAAATTTGGCATTACCTGCTTATTCAGAAATACCATGCTACATTGACATCCTTTCCAAAGGTGTCCAGTTCTAAGTGGAAAACCCACTACAAAGAGGATGATGTAAGATGTAAGTTTAACCCAGGGGCAGATGAGTTGCGTGACGACTGCTTGCAAGCACCTTCTGCCATTTCCAAATGTCAGAGGATTCCTCTGGAAGTGCCAAGCCCAGTTCTTACACATTCTTGATTCGCATTGTTCAGGGAAGGGTTTTACCTCTACCAGTGAAGCAAATCACACTTATTTATGCATTAAAATAATAATAAAAGTTAGGAGCAGTTTAGGCTGTTTTCCCACTACTCTGGCGATGCCTCCAGCTTTGCTATTTTACCCTTAGCCTATTTGCAGGGAGGAAGAGGAGCAACTAGCAACAATTATGTTGATGCCCTTTCTGATATAATTAGAAGAGCAAAGAGACCCCCTTAGACACTAATTTGATTTAGGCTGACAGCCAACAGTCAGCTTCTCGGTGAGTTTAATCAGATAAAAATGGCATCACATTTCAAGTCCTCATCCAGTTAGTTCTCCAGACACAGATGATTCTTGATCCCACATATCTACCTACCCAGCAACTAGTGCAGCTCCGAAATTAGAGCTTCCCTTGCCTCCTACCCTTCTACTTATTTGTACAGTATACAAACTCCAAAACCTTGTATAACATGGAAGAAAATCAATATCATTCAGAATCAGATAAAAGGGGAGCAAAGAGAAAGTACTTTTTACACACTCCTGTTAATGCTTAAATGGTTCTTGTTACATTTACATTTCCTGATTCCAGTGACCTTAGTAATAACCGACATTGCATTCTACCAATTTCAACAGGAATGTGTCACCTCAAAGGAAAAGAAGGCTTCAGGAGTGATTCAGCCTGCGGTATTACCGCTTGCATCTGCTATGACTTGTTCTTTCAGTTACATGTTTGTTTTTGCAGTGGATCGTGTAAGCGTCTGTTAAGCAAACCAGTGTTTGCGGAAAACACGGGCAGAGGAGTGGGTTAACACTGCCACGTCTCCGAACAGCAGCAGGAAAGAGGATTTTACTCTGATGTTTTTGGTGGTGTGTGTGTTGTCCAGTTCTGCAGGCATGATCCAGATGATAGTTCTTGCATTTAAATGGACACTCGTCTTTCCACAAATAGCTATTTTTACAGCCCCCCCCCTTATGGTTTTAAATCTTTTCTAAATGTCCTGGTGCTTTGGTTGTCTTAGATATCTGCCAGCCTCACTAGAATTCCTGACATGTTTCTCCCAAGTGACCTTTATCTCATCCGAAGCACAAATCTTCTGAGAGTAACTAGGTCTTCTTTACCATTTCCGGATGATTTTTGCCACAGGCTACATATGATCACAAAATAGATGCTACTTTCACAGGAAGTCTTGGGATTTAGGAAAAAAAAAAGGCAAATAAAACAACACACAGAAATCAAATCATAACAGATACTGATTATACGCTCTCTTCTCTCTCAGGCAGCACTGAATCATTTCCTTGGCACTGTGAGCAGGGGCACGGAGGTGCTGAAGGTGCTTGATTTTGGAAGAAACCAACTGAAACCAGATTCCATGTTGCACTTGCTGGAGAGGACCCACCAATACAAAATAGATGGGAATTTCTATGCCTAATGGTTGTGGAGTTTTTTGTTGTTGGTGGTGTTTTTTTCCCAACAGAGACTAGGACATTTTAAAAGTTAGAATAAATTAGAGCAAATTTGCAACTTCTACTTTTGAATTCTCAGCCTTCAGATGCCCTGCAGGCTGTGGCACACCAGCAGCCTTGCAGAGCCCTGCACATGGGCCTTCCTTCTTCCCTCGTCCGTCTCCTTCTGATTTGCTCAGCCTTCAAGCACGCACAGGGAAACTGCCCTAGGCCACGCAGCACCACCATGCGGTCCGCAACGCATACTCTCAGCTGGCCGCTCTAGCACGGATACCTCAGACAGGGACCAAAGGGAGAGACACGTCTGACTTAGAGCCCTGAAGCAACAACCATTTATTAGTCTACAGAATTTTTATTCAGCGCAAAGAGCCTAGCACAGGCACCACGCAGAGCTGCAGTGGGTCTGACTGTTCCCTGCACGACGCTAAGGGGCTGTAGCGCCTCTCACGGCCGTTTCAAACAGGCAGCGGCTGCAGCTCGGTGGCAGATGATCTGTGCCACGTGCTGCTTTGCAGGCCAGGTCCTGAAGCAGCCTGCTCTTCCCTTAGCTAAAGCAACAACCCTTTTGCCACTGATTTCAGTGAGACCAAGAACACACTCCGCATGTGCGACTTCTCAGACTCCTCGCACTGAAATAACCCATGCAAAAGCAGTGTTGTCATTTTTTATTAATTGCAGGTAACACAATTCTGGTAACTGCTAGAGGCTGTATTGTGCCTATATATAACCTTGCAACTTTCACACAATTTTTGCAAAGCAAAATGAGAATGAAGAAGCAATTCCCCTCAAAATGCCCTATGGCTTTGAGGAGGAGAACTTTTAACTTTGTGTCTAGAGGCTAATTGTTCAAGTCCCAGCTGTTCTGCCAACTGTGGTTAATATTTTTCTGCCCTTCACAATGCAAGACATTATATTCGATGGCACAGTGACTATTATTGCCCAGTTTTGCAGCAAAAGGGAGCTGAGCATTGTCTGAGATTAATCTGGAGAGTATGGGAACCAGCACTGACAGGCCTGTAAGGGCTCTGGCACAGAGTGCAAAGTCACATCAGATGCTTCTAGAATAATTCCCATCCCATACATTGAATTAATGCATGAATTTACAACTCGCATTAATATTTCTTTCAGTGCTGTACATTTGTTATTCTGACTAGCAGCAGCCTAGCTTTTTAAGGACAAGCTGCAGCAGCCTCCACGTTTCCCCGGGTCGGTTAGGGGCCCGTGGGGCAGCGTGGTCGCGGGCCGCAACGTGCAGGCGGGCGGCTCGAGGCAGCCCAGCGCAAGGCTGCATGCGGGAAGGGCGCAGGCAGGTGCTGCTGGCTGGGGCAGGACCCAGCAGCAAACAAGGAATAACATTGAGCACCCTTCTTCCTCAGAAGCTTTACTCACACTCCCAGAGAAAAGGGGAGCGAGTCTGCGTAAAATCCAGGAGAGCTTAGTACTGAGCAGAACCAGGCTCTTCCCAGGACACAAAGTGCAGCAAATGAACGGTAGGGCCCCTCACCTCTGCAGGGATTAAAATCTGATTCTGTCCAATTTTGTGGCAAACTTATAATACCTCCTCCCAGAACTGGGCTGGTGGGAGTGCACAGCCAGACCAAAAAGATGGGGAATTCTTACCATTTAATGTTACGGGCTTTGTTCCAGTTTTGTGATAGTCAGGATTTTGCTGCTGTTGTTGGTTTAAAAATAATAATGACTTGTCGTGATCAAATATCTCCTTTGCCCCAAAACATGACAAAACCAAATGTAACCACAACTGACGGCAACTAAAGAAAAGGAAATAAAATTTAAGGGGCATCTTGAAAGATTTCAGTAGTTGTCACGCCTATTCATTCTTATATTTCTGCTCTCTAAAATAAAACATTTAGTGGCAACTAGAAAACAAAGTGTTTTGATCCCAAGTTGGCACAAAAAGCCAAATTATTGTGATTTTTTTTTCAGTTAATCAGAATTTTAGCAGCCCACACTCACATTCAAAATATATCAACCAAACTAAATGTTTTGGTTTTGTTAATTCATGCAAGGACAATTTAAATAACAGCAAAACACAAGACACCTCACTTTGCAGTCATCCAACAAGACATTTACATGTTTTCCAGAATATTTCTACTAACTTTAAAATAAAGTTTCATTAAAGCAAAAGTTTAATGGAAAGTGGAACAAAAAATACCATCTAGAAATGTGTTTGCTTATGAAAACCACTTCAATAAAATGGTTTTGATGAGCTCGAAGTATATGTGCTTCTTTAAAATTCTCTGGAGAAAACAAGACAGAAGAGAAAAGAACTGAATAATATTAGCACAAACTCCCAGGAGAAGGAGGGCAACTGACAGCTCTTTCGGATGCAGCAGGAGCAACGTTCAGTCACGTCCTTCCCTTTGGGGGACTCTTTACCCTCAACCAAACAACTCTGGCTCCGTTTACGAGAAATTCAGGACCAGCTGCTATAACAAACTGCCAATTGCATTTCAGCTGGGATTTTAGCCTATTCCAAAAGCAGCCATCATAACATTTTTACATTACAAAATACATCCTGTTACTGTGCTTTAGGGTTTCATATTATTCCAGCTATCTCTTCTATTACCAGCCCTCTGTCCACCAATTTCTGTTCCAGCAGCCTGCAAGCACGGTCTCTCTCAGAACATCTTCAAATATTACTCTTAAGTGTTGCCAGAGCAAAAATAATGTGATCCTGGGTTCTGCATAGAATCTGCAAAGTGTTTCTCCCCACACATCCCCACACTATGGTCATTTCTCATATTTATCCCCGTCCTTCCTTTAATAAGATAGAGGGAATGAGCTGAAGCGACTGGGGACATTTGAAGCTGCCTTTCCATGCCCTTGGACGATTGGCACATCCACTAGTTACACCTGAGCTATGTCTTTGTGTGTGCAGAGATGCTGTCTATGCATGAATGACATGCCTAGTCGCTCTGGATGTTGACAATTTTTGGCAGGCATCTACCTGTACCACCTGTGCTGCAATCAGTCCTCACCCAAAGGTGGTCACAGCAGCAGCAGTTGATTATGTCAAGAAGAGCTGTTAGGGGAGTGCTCTGTGTGGTTTTAGTCGCCTGAATTGGAAGTAAGAAAATGTGACTGTGGACATGCCTGCAGATAACTTGCACCGTATGGGTCATGGACTGCAAAGTACTGGTGGAGTCCAAAAATAATAGATTTAATCCAGTAATAGCCAAAGTTTTATCAACTGGCTCACAAAGAAAAATCTATTTTTAAAGCCTCTGCCTTCACTACACTTGCAGATACAAGAAGTGCAAGAAGAAAAGGTAAATTTTCACTGCACTTTCTTACCCTTTGAAATGTCTGGGGAGCCCCACAAACTTTTCTGTCTCGACCTTCCTCAGAAGACCAGGAGAAGGGGAGAGAGATTTGTATGGATCCTACGTTCTCACTCCAGTGCCAGTTCTCCTAACAGTTAATGCATAATATAAATTTTACCTTGATGAGTGTTTTGAGTATCGCTCTCTGAAAACATGAAGTACTGCAGTAAACCTGCAGCACTGCTAATACCGCTGAGTACACTGCAGCCAAAGCCCAAGTGCCCAAAGCTCTTCCTGTAGGTGGTCCTGCAGAGTATTTTTAAACACCTGCACACCTCAGTGAAGAGGATTACAGAGATTTGTGAAAGCTGGAAATAAAATGCCTATATAAAAAGCATTATTAAGTATGTTTTCTTCCTTCTGGGGTTTTGATGTCTGTTTAGCAGCAATAGAAATATGGCAAACGTGCTTTCTCATGTAATTGGCTTGTGCCTGCAGGCGGATAAACTAACCTTCTTTTATCCTCCTACTGGACAATTATGATTAGTGCAACTATTCTCCATGTGATTTAAGGAAATGTCAATACATTTACGTACACTGAATTTTTGCACTTTTTGCATTTTGCTGATAGGATGGCAACATTGGAAATTACTTGATTAATAACCATTGTACAATCCTCACACCCACTTAGTAAAGAAACCACTCTTCTACTCTAGTTTTTCATCAGATAGATAAATTGAATGAACACGAGAAACTACCCACAGGTTTGTAATAAAAGCACCCAAATTAATACCATTTAAGCATTTTTTAAATCCTAATTTAACGTATAATGTACAATGTAATGTAATTTATAATGTAATAATGTGTAATGTAATGTATAATGCATAATGTATAATGTATAATGTAATGTAATGTAATAATTGGCACCACACTAAAACATAAGAGGTCATATAAATGATGGTTCATATACAAAGATCTGACCACATCACACACAAAATGATTTTGGTGATATAAAAATGCATCACAGATTATTTGTTTCACATGTATTCTAATTGCCAGTAAGCACTCCATCATCATCAGGTGGTAGCATGAAACTGCCCCAGGACTAGGCCTTCACTCTGCTGGATGCTTAGAGCAGACTCTGCCTCAGTACCCAGTATTGCCCCTTGGGAAGGCAGCAATGGCTTGGAGGCTCCTGAAGAACGGTCAGGGTTTTCTTGTTGAAGGAGAGATTAGGGTGACCAAAGTATTTTCTCATTGCAGTTACGTATGTTATACTTGGCTTTGATAATAACAGAGCTTCACGTACTATTCTATTTAGCAAAACCCCACAGACAACTATGTTTGGCAAAAATAGAATTTCTTCACTGTGCATCCTTCCATTCCTATCTTGTGTCCTATTACCTGAGAAAATTGTTGTCATAAAGCATCACCTCAGGGCCTAAGCCATGATGAACCATTTGAGATGACACACTGAAAGCTAAATACACCAGCACCAGGCTACTCTGCCACATAAAGGAAGCCTCCAAGACAGATTAAACACAGGAATTATGTATCACGAAGTACCTCAGAAACATGTGCAACTCCATCTGACTTCAGTGGGACTCTGGCCTATTGTCTTCAAAAAAATCATATCAGATGTGATTGATAGTTTATAAATTAAAAATATTTCTCCTCCTCTACCTCATTTCTCTGCCTGCCACCCGAATTACGGGCCTTCTGTACAGGATTATGAAACTTCACCTTTATCTTGTTATGTACCACCACAAGTATAAGGCTTTTGAAAGCTACATCAGAGTTCAGGGGAAAGCTGAACAAGTCGGGAAAAAACAGGTCCTCGGCACTTTGTCCTACTGAGCTTCAAATAACAAGTGAATTACACTCCTGGAACCTGGTGATGACATAATCAACGTTGGATCTGATTTTCTTTTAATGGAAGATATGATACCAGCTGATACATGTATCCATAAAAAATTCACACATTCTCTTTTGATTTTATTTAGCAGCCACTTGCAGAGATATGATAAAGAGAATTCATCTTTGATATCAAATAGGCCGGCGGCAAGAAACTCTCTCCTTGGGTGTGTGATTACTAAGAACAATAGGAGCATGTGAGCTCTTTTCCTCTATAAACCTAAGAACGCTTTGCCAATGTTAAATAATTTGCAGCTTGCTTCTCTGAAAATGTGA
Source organism: Crypturellus undulatus (assembly GCA_013389825.1). Taxonomy (NCBI): domain Eukaryota; kingdom Metazoa; phylum Chordata; class Aves; order Tinamiformes; family Tinamidae; genus Crypturellus; species Crypturellus undulatus. Next base: position 587,023 of record VWPW01012713.1, read on the forward strand.
TTGTAAAAATGGTTCCTCCTTAAGCAACACATCCATTCCTGATGTGCCATCAGAGTCATATCCATGGGATTTTTGTTATTAAAAGTAATTTTTATTCATGGAGATTCTAGAGCTATAACAGTTAAGAGCACATGCTCTGGCCTCTAAGAACCAGTTTCTAGCACGATGTTAACTGAACTATTTACCGAAGTCCTGATCTTGCTGTGTGCTCTGAGATGCTCCTTGCATCTGTCTCTCTAATTTGTTCTCAAGCTGAGATATAAGCAGCAGAGACTGTTAATGAGGTATATAGGCTACTTCTCCATACTGATTCTGGATGAAAGTATGCTTATTTACCTCTGATTTTATGTATTCTTTTTTTTTATGTGTGCCAGTCGGAGCTGTTAATTAAACACAGCAGCTCTTGCAAATGCAAGAACTGGAACTAGGGCTCCAGGGCTATATATGCATGCATTTTAGTAGCTTATAAAAAACTATGTAAGAACTTCACTGAATAAGCCAACAATTACAGTAAAGAACTGCAGGGCCCTTCTGAAATCATTTTGAGCAGTGAGGGAGGAAGGAGTCCTCTTGAGCAAGAGGGAACTCCAGAGGGAGGACAGTCTCAGCAGCTCTTCAGCTTCTCAGCCACCGTTTTTCTACATTTCTCTTAATTAACGACCTCAAGCAGGATGAGAACTAGTTACAGAGCCAACCTTCCCACCCCGAGGCTCTGATCTCTTTATTCTTCTGTCAGTTGGCTAATCAGGCAAGAGAAAATATTTGCCTTTATATGTAAAATCCGAGTCTCCCTCAGCACTCTCACCATCTTTGATGAGTTCAGGGTTAAGTATTGACCGGCAACCTAAATGTCCAGCCTTAGGATGACCTTAAGCCAACTAGTCCAATTTGAAGAAGGCAATAAGCACAGCTCTTGACTTGTATACAAATCGCTATGAGTCGCCAACACCTCTACTCCAACAGAGAGACAGCCCTCAGGTTCTGAGTAAGACCTCTGAAATCAGGGGGTCAGTCTGACACTCCAGGGCTCGCCCTGGTTGTGAGTACTCCCTGGGGGAGATATCCCCAAAGAATCCTCTGAAGAATCCTCTGAACATCAACAGCACAGTGGTCTCCGTGAACATACGCCTTCCTTGCAGAAATGTTCCTGGTGCTAGGGGAAATAGGGCATCACCTGCAGGAGTGAAAGTCAGCGCTCAATTTCCCAGCCTCAGCAGAGAAGGTAGCATTTAGAGGTTGAAGAAAACAGAAACCTAAACATCTGCTAGAGCTACTGTGCAGAAGTTTCACTTCAATAGCTGTTCGTTGGCAGTGTTCAATTATATAGATTAAAACCGTTTCTCTTCGTCCTTTCTCATTGCTTCCCAAGCCTCTATCCCTCATTTAGGATCAGAGGAGCAGTAATTATATTGATGGGAATGCTTTTATGGTCTGTATGGAGCAGAGTGTTTTCACATCAAGAAGAAAGAAATTATACATGAATAAGATAGCAAAGGCACAAGGGAAGGCAAAGAGGAAAAGTGATTTAGTAGAGCATTTCAAATACATTAATATATCATAAATATACACTGAAATGTCATTTCAGTGCGTTTCTCTTTCACTGACCGCTGAATGATGATATATTCTTCCTATCTATATGTGAAAGGCTCTAATGTGCTGCTATGTTTACCAGGCATTTCCAAGGAAAAATGCTGACTGAGGCAGAAATAATTTGATTTTTTACTATTAAAAGTCTTTTCATTTTGACATTAACATTATTTCTTTTAGTTAAGCATAACAGTATTTTAGAAGGGCCAATGAAATGTTATGAATGACCAATATAAACCAGAGATCTTGAGAGTACCTAAAAATATAAAATCCAGAAAAATCTGGATTCATCTTATGTTGAAAATGGAACAACTTTCTGCTCTACTGATTTTTTAATGCAGCAGAACTTGGAGAGAAGATGTAAGATGATGCCATGCAGAGAGATGTAAGGAAATATTTTCTGAAGTGGAAGAATCAGATAAATCATGAATCACCGATGTCACTGCTAAAGCTGCGCATGTTCTCAGTGCTATTCTTAGACCACTGACCACCATCCTGCCATCCTTGCCCAGGGATCTTGAGCCCCTTTCCAAATCTCCAAAGTGAACAAGACAAATCAGCATAATCACCACAGCACTTTCTGACTTTCTCTTCTGCCCTGAGCTGCAACTTTCCATCTAAAGCACAGTTCCAGCCCCAAATTTACAGTATTATGCCAGAAATGATTGGCAGACTGTGTTAAAAAAGAATTGATCAATGAATGCTTATAAAAATCAATAGGAATTAGTGTAAGTCATGAAGGATAAGCAGGCTACCAATGATATTGGAAATCCTGTTTGGTTTTGCTTCCACAAACAAGATTCAACCATGCCAAAAGTACATGTTGTAATTAGTGTATTTGTCGTTGTTTTACAGTTTTCTTTCTTTGGAAAACAGATGTAGTTCCAAACGGTGTATCGTCATGCGTGTTCCTGGCACACCCTACTACATTTCAAGACTGCCTTTCAGTGTGCACTTGAAAACACTCTGGCTTCTTAGCCTCCTTACTAAGCCTCATTAGTAATGATCCATAATTAAAAAAATACAACAGAAACAAACAAACAAAGAAGTAAAGTCTTTCTCCCAAATTCTTCTCCTTCCTCAAGTAACATACTGTTTGGATTCCATTCCACAGCTACTGAAAGAAAGACAGATACAACACAAGATCATTTAGCTGCTCTAGACAACCATAGCATTGCATGGTCTTTACCACTTTCCTCCAGAATTTTTGTCCTAAATATATTTTTCAGAGTACATAAACATAAGAGGTTAAATCACCTGAGCCTCTGCTGACACAAAGACTTCATGATTGCAAACCAGCATTTTTGAACAGACTACTATAGGATGCATGTATCTGGTTGGCAGGGAAACAGGTTTTCACTGTTAAAACTAAAATCCACCTCATTTAGTCTGAATGTTTTAGTAAAGAGAAGATTTGATAAAGATATCTTTATCAATGAGAACTGAAAGAAGGTAATGTTTTCAGCAGAGGGGAAAAAAAGCATTCCGGTTGAGAGGATCCTAAGTAATTTTCTAAACAATACTCCAAGCCCATAGGCCAAGGGATAAAAAAGAATTGTAGCAAACGGAAGAGCTGTTTTTCAAAGAGAATGTTACTGAAACTGTATCCTAAATAACTGACAGCTTATAGCTACAAGTGGGTAAGTATAGATCTCAGATGTTAGTGTGGTAATAGTGCAGGAAAACTCACAGTGAAAGATGTGTGGGACATGCAGCGTGGTAATTCGTAGATCAATAATCTTTGTCACACAATGTACACAGCAATCTGAATGACAGCTGAATGAGAGCTGTCCCCTAGACACTCTGTTAACATTCCTTATTCCTGTTGAATGTTCAGTTTGCTGTTTTTTGTAAAAGAAAAAGGGAAAAAAAAAAGGAAAAAAAGGGGGGGCGGGGGGAGTTCTGATCATTGACAGTTTGATATAGCAGTTTAGATTTGCAGTTGCGCCTTGTAAAATAATTAGCCTGAAGTGAAGAATCAAGCTCAAGAATGTGCTAAACGGGACAATCATCCAGCACAGTGAAGAGGAAAAGCATTTTGCCATTATTGTGGAAGAATCACCGAAACATCAGTCCAGTGCATATATGCAATAAAGAAGGAAGCAGATGAAATAGTCTCTCTTCAGGAAATAGTCTCTGTGTAAGCAGAATAAAAACGAGAAAGGTCACAGGATTTACTGCATAAGTCCCATCACTGGCTGTCTAGAGCATCGTGCCTTTTGAGACCTATTAATGCAGTAACAATAACAAAAGACTCAACCCTCCACGTTATAAAGCCATTTCTAGGGAGCTGGGGATACACTTGTATCAAAAAGGACAACTTCAGGGAGGCCTAGCAGAACTGAAAGTTGTGAAAGGGACTAGTAAAACTAATAGAAAATAACTTTTAATGCTAGCAAGACATTTACAAGCTTAGGGGTGATAGTTCCTGCTCGCTTATTCGTCGTCTGATCAATGAACTCTGATAGCTCTTCTGTTCAGGCACCAGTGGCCACACAGAATAAACTACTGAATAACCAAAACACATCTAAAATGAATTCAGTGAGTGCAAGCGATGGTTGGTTTATTTTGATAAGAAGGTTAAAAAATACACCTAATAAAAAAAGGAATTGGCACATGCAGACCTCTGACTGTGTCTAATACACTGGAGGGCAGTGTTGAAAATACTCCATTCCACAAGTGATGCTCAGGCGGCAAGCTGATTAGCAAGCAACAAGGGTGGTACTTAAACAAAGAATGATTATTGATTTCTGATCAGCCTCCCATCAGGTTTATCTCAAACTTACTCAGCAAGCAGCCTTCCATGCTAGTTGCTCCTTAATGTACAACTCTGCACTGTGTATCAGAGACCATCCTTTCAGGGTCATACAGAGCCTCAGAAACACTCTTTGCCCTGCCCTGTGGCATGGGCTCATGCTCTGTAAGCCAGGACAGCCAGCAGATTTGCTCCACATGTGCCGGGTCTGAGCTCATGCTAGTGTAGGTCCCCCAGTGTGGCTAGGGGAGCTCCTGCTATCAGCATTCTCTGGGTAACAGCCTGGTTCTGCAGCTCGAGTTCAAGCAGGACCCTTGGTATCAGGAGCAGACACTCAAGGACATGACATTAAGAAGTCAGGGACCTGTAGCTCAGGTTTAGACAAATGACAGAAGGGGATGTTCAGACCTTCTTTAGAAGAAGGTCAGAAATTTCTGAGTAGTACTAATCAAAGGCAAAAATCCTTCTGTGAGCTTTCTGCTTAAGTCACACCAGGGATGAATTTTGACCTCTGGTGGAATAGGAACATAATCAAATGACATTAAAGGAAAATATTTTAATTAAGTAATACTTAACTGCAGTTACATTATTTTTATTTTTATTGTATTACTCTATGTTTGTTATGGATGACTTATTCTTTATTCAGTGTTATTATAGTAATATTCCCAAAGTTGTATAAGATTTTATTAGCACTTTGTCTTATTTGACGGTTTTATTCATGCACCAACTCAAGAGATTTTATAATTGTATTTTCTATTACTAATATATTCCTGTATGAACACTGGAGGAAGGAGTTATAACACTGTAACTGAAGAAAAAGGAACCTAATTTCTTTTTACAGTGCAGAGAGGAGTCTCACCTATTGGAGAGTGTCCAGCGCAGGGCCATGAGGATGATCAGGGGCCTGGAACATCTGCCCTATGAGGAGAGGCTGAGGGAGCTGGGCCTGTTCAGCCTGGAGAAGAGAAGGCTGAGAGGGGACCTGATCAGTGTGTGTAAGTGCCTCAAAGGAGGCAGTGAGGAGGATGGGGCTGGCCTCTTTTCAGTGGTGGCCACCGACAGAACTAGAGGAAATGGCCTCAAACTGAAACACCAAAAGTTCCACAGGAACTTAAGGGAAAATTTCCTGACAGGGAGGGTGACAGAGCACTGGAACAGGCTGCCCAGAGAGGTTGTGGAGTCTCCTCTGGAGATCTTCAAGACCCCCTTGGATGCGGTGCTGTGCCATGAGCTCTAGGTGGTCCTGCGTGTGCAGGGGGTTTGGACTAGATGACCCCTAGAGGTCCCTTCCAACCTTAGGCATTCTGTGATTCTATGATTCTATTCCCAGCAACTGTGAGGCACATCATAGCTCAGGACCTCCCAAAGAAACCAGAAAAACTTTTACAGAGCTCTGCTAAGTCCTCTACTTCAGACTAATCCCAAGAGAGGAGGAAAAATCTTTAATGACCATGCAGATCATGCTAAGGTCCCCCAGTATTGCCTGGGGAATGATATTGCTGGTGGGGACATTCCTGTCAACTGAGGGAAAACTATCTGCCCCTCCTACAACCCCTTCCTCAGAGGGGCTTTCTCAGAGCTCACAAGTGGTGGCTGATGTTGGCCCCTGGTATTAAATAGCAATAAAAAGAGTTGTATGTGCAAACTTTCTGTGATGAAAGGCTCATCAGAGGAGAGCAGCCACCATTTCTAGCAGTGCGCCTGCAGGCCGGCAGGCAGGCAGGCAAACAACTCAACGTGCTGCTGAAGGAAGACGGCTGACAAGGGAAAATTTCCAGGTGGGTTGTTTTCCCGAGGAGTAATTAAGCTGACACATGGGCATGGGGACAGAAGAGAAAGTTTTGGCTATGCTAGTTCTGCCAATTTGCCTGAGCAGAAGGCACAACTAAATCCCATATCAAGAAGCCCTGGATGCCTTGGGAGGTGCTCTCTCTTCTCCATCCTTGCAGAGAACAAAATATTCCTGAACATGGTCAGGGACTTAGGCTGTTTATTCCACACTGCACTGTGAGTGCTCAGCCGCAGCCTGCAAGAGCCTAGTATTACAGTTTCCATCATTCGTTTCTCTCACTTCCTAATACTTCTGTGACGGACCTAGTTCATTTCAAGAAGTCGGCCAAACTGCAATAGTTCCCAGTTATAGTCAGATTTTGCACACCAAAATTCTTCAAAGCTACATCTTTAATATGAAGACAAACTTGATTTTCTGTATGCAATCTTCTCCTGTTTTATTAGGAGCAAAAAAGGACACTTAATTTATACTGCCAATCTGAATAAGCAGGTTGTTTCATAAGTTTCCTCTGGGGGGAAAAAAAAAATGTGTCTTTTTGTGATGGTTATTTGCTTTTCAAGTGTCACTGTGACTTCCAAGCCTCAGCTTCCTGGAGCAATTTTGTCACAGCAGCATGGGAGCTGCCAGGTCCCTGGGGCCGGTATTGGCAGGGGCGCTCCTGGAGATGGCAAAGCCAGGATCTGTATAACTGCTCTGTGAGGTGCCAGTGGCAGCCCGGGAAAACCCCAGCCTCTGTGGGGACAGGGATGAGCCAAGGCTGGGCCAAGCAGACCATGGTTGTGGTCAGGGTCAGGCTGGACCAAAAGCCCAGGGCTGGACTGAAGTGAGGAAGCCCTAGGGCCCCTGCAGTGTATTAGTGCCCTCAGAGCCCTGACAGTTTTGAACATAGCACTCATTGAAGTTTGAAATCAATGAATGAAGTTGGGCATCATAAATTTGTCACTGTGTTTCCGACACATTATTTTTCCCTCCAAAGCTATCACGGGGACAAGCTGCTACTGTCCTTCCTGTGAACCAATCCATCTCCCTTGAGGCAGCTATTGCCCAGTTAGTAAAGACTAACTGGGATATAAAATTCCCTCAGAGCTCTTTGGTCATAGTCAACCCATCCAGATTTTCAGTGCCAAGGCATTTTTTGTTATATTGCCTTCTTTCTCTACAGAGGAAAAAGAAAAAAAAATCTCTTTCTACTTGGGGGAATGAGCTGTGGAGAAACCTTATTCCAAATTCAAACCAGCATAGGAAAAGGCTCAGTCTGCTAAATGAAATGTCATCAGTGCTTCAGATGAACACATTCATCAGCAAAGGCATGTTCCTGACAGTTGCTTGCATATTAGAAAAGCAAGGGGAACTGACGAGACAGATATGAAAAATAGTGTTTTTTCTACAGCTTTGTAATAGCAACAAGCAGACTTCTGATCACAGAGCTTTGGTTAAAACTGGCCTTACCACAGATCTTTGGTAATTACCATAAAAGCCATGAAGTTTACAAATAGTGGCACTGTGGTACCTCTCATTTCGCAACATAAAATTACACATCTGAGAAAAGGTTATTTTTCCACTGGAGCCCACCTGCCACCAAAAATCATGGATCCCCTGACCCGCTCTGTGAAGTCTCAGCCACGCCAAGAGCGCTGGTGCTCAGGAGCGGGTGCCTGCTGCACTTCAGTGCTGCAGCAGGATGAAAGAAGCTTAGGAAACTGAAAAAGCTCTCAGTTCTGTGTGTGAGGCGGCAGACAACAGCCAGTATACCCTCAGGTAACAGGTTGATATATTATTGGCTTATGTCTAAAATTATTCTTCTTCAGATAGACAAATATGTGTGCTATTAAGAAGCTTTGTGAATACATTAAACCCTTGAAAAAAAAAACATTAATACTATTTACAGCACATGTAGAGATGTGGTCTCATTATTTTAAAACAACACTGCTAAAAATTCTGCTAAAATTTTATGACTATTAAATTTTTTAATTCCCACACTACATCTGAGTTAAATTATCATGAATCTCAGGAACTCATAAAATTAACTGGAAGAATTCACAGCATCAAAATGTGTTTTACATGTCTAGACACATCTGATTATCATTGTGCCCTTCAGAGATTGTTATATATTCCCAGCATGTGAAATTTTACATAGCATTATCATTAAATGTGGTCCAATTTCAGCTAAAAAACAGGGAGTAATGACTAGGATGAATCCAATAATTTATTTGAGTTTTCAAGATTAAGCATGTTAATGACTTTACACAAGTAAGATAAGGTATTTCAGCAACAGCATTAGAGAGCTCTCTGAACAAGAAATATTTGCTTTGTTAAATATATTTCTGAACAGCATTTTCAGTATCATAAATAAATAAGGTAAAATAACAAATAAAAGGAGAGGTTTGGGTTGCATGGAGCTTCTCTAATTCATACTGAGTATTTTAAGATTAAATAGAATTCCTACTTAGCTAAAAGTAATTAGGGTTACTATATTAATAGTAAAGGCACAATCTCAAAATCTGCAGAATTACAAATTTGTCACATTAATGGGAAAGTCTGTGGACATTAAAGAAAAAAGCGGACCTAAATCTGCTTCCTGTGAAGATGGTATAAATTTTGCCTGGGATCAGTGTGAACAAGACTGGTCCTACTGAATACACTGAAATAGAAACTCAGGTTATTAATACTTGTTTCTCTGTTTTGCACTGGAAGCCAGGATAGTTGGATGCTTATTGTTTTCTCCCAAAGGAAAAGATGGTTTTGTCGTTACTGTTATACTTGTTTGTAACCTGTTGAGGAAGCAGGTTATCTCTATTCCTCCACATCCAGCAATGAGATTGTCTCATTAAGAATGATACTGATTTAATACTGCTGAAACTGAGTACCTTGTCACCAGATGGGGAGCCAAGGGCACTAAACATAGAGCAGCAACATACCTCTGTGTGCTCTTGGCAAATGTGTGTGTCCCTTAATCACACTCAATGGAGTAGCTACTTGGGTAGACCTTGGGCCTCATCATAGGCGTAGTCTTTAGCATCTTCTGTCATCAGCACCTCACCAGGGGTGCGCTGTCCTTTCAGTAATGTCAAGTTCGGAAATGGGCTTTAGAGAATGCGGGAGTTCGTGGAAGGCAAAGCACAAAGGAGATCTCAATTGCCTTCCTTGCTCTCTGGCCGGACCCACGCCAGCTGCCGGGGCACAAGGGGCAGCCTGCAGTAAACTGAGCCTTTAGCTGCAGTCCCAGAGGGGCTCAGCACAGACGCGCTGCAGGCAGGCTGAACAGGCAGGTACAGAACTGGATCCTGCTCCATCTGCCCCAGCCCAGGATCCCCCATGTTAGTTACTGTAAGCTCTTGCCAGAAGAGCTTTCTTATTATCTAAATACGACTTACAAAGCAGACCAGAAAGACCACCTTACATAATCTTCTGTTTCATACAAAGAACTAAAGCTTTGAGAACTTGAATATTATGCTAATGGCTACACAAAATGAGAACTGAATGTATATTTCCCATCTACAGTGAGCTTTTTGCCCCACACGTAATATTCAGGGAGGACAATGTAAACCAGCAGTTGGGTTATGAATACTTTATCCAGAAAGCCTCCTAGTTACACTGCCAGACACTCTGCAGTTAGTAATGCTTCCAGAGGGTCTGCAATACTGCCCTGCACCACTCACCTGTGGTGGCTACTGCCACTTAGACGATATAGTTGACTGCATGGACATGAAAAGAGTCGTGCCCATGCCCTACACACAGTCCTTCCTCAGTTTTAATTAATGCCAATTGCTGCTTTACAAAGACGACAGTAAACTGGTGATTCTTTTGAATCTCTTCTTTCTTTAAATCTCACCTGAACCACTTAAGATAATCAATATTCCTACATACATTTTCATATGCAACTGTCACTATTTCTTAAATATGTAACTAGCTACCTATATCCATTTTCTACCTCCAGTAACACTCCTTTCTCTCTCATTACTAGTTCAAAACATTCACATGTTCTACAATGCCTCATTAAATTGAATTTCTGATTATTTCTATTGTGCTACCAAGTGTGCCACTGACATTATAATGGTCACTTTTTTTCCTACTTTATCTATTCAAATAAAGGAAAAATCAGCTCTATTTCATTCTTTCCAGAAGAATCCTAAGTCCTTTTATTTCAACACCCTTATTTACACTTATTTCCAATGTTACACTATTTCTTTGTAACAAGACATCTTTTCATAGTGCTTCTTTTGCAATTATACCATAATGAGATAAGCCTGCACAGTATGGAAAACTGAGAACAAGACTTGGGTGATCTTCTTTAGCTGACGTTAGTCCATTCTCCAACCCATCCTGAGGCTCTTCTTGGCACTGCAGAGGCAAAGAACCTCTCTGTGTGGGGTTCCCTACTTACATGTTGTTTAGGTAATATTTACTTACTCATTTTCCTGCTGTCAATTGTTGGTGCATTATTTTGCTCTGTTGGAAATGTTTGCTGAGGAACAAGCCATATTCTAGTATATGCTGTGTAGATACAACATGAAGAGTGTAGTCTAGTTCTTGATCACTTTAAGTGTAAGCATAAGCCAAGAAAGAACAGATACTGAACAGAGAAAGCATGGAGGTAAAAATGAGAAAATGAAGGCCAGTGAAAAAAAGGAATAATCACAGAAGACCAATAGTAGCTCTTTGGCAGGCATCACCTCAGGGAGCAGATATCATCACAGAGAGAATGAGGTGGTTTTGCAGATATATTTATGAGGAAATATGAGATGAATCAGGAAAAACTTCATGATGTTTATGGGGGTATTTTCAAAAGCACATAAAACATTGCAGAACACGTACCCTATTTACTTTGAGCAGGACAGCTATTCATAAAGCACTCTGAAAGTGCAGGATGTAATTTCTTGTTCTCCCAATCCACTTTGAAAATATAGCCCAATTAGAATATAAACAAATAAAGAAGATCCAATTGCTTTATAAGATAATGTCAAACATAATTCTCTGAGGGTCATAGGTACTATAAAATCACTTTGTGGCCTTTGGTAAATCATTTGGGTTCTTTGCAGGAATCTCACTATCACAAGCATATTGTAAGCCACAATTAATTTTTTCAAGGGTTCTGTGGAAACAATCAAAGATTAAAGTTGGCCTTTTACCTTCAAAAGCATTGGCATTTGTGGAGTGTTGGTAGAAAGCTGTTCGGATAGGGATGTCAGACCTGGCAGCACTGCTCAGACACGGGCATGTCAAGTGCCTTTGAATGCTTCCTTACCAGGGAAGCCTGCAGGACAAGAGAATACCAATCAGCCTTGCTTCAGCTGGGCAGAGGGGAAGCAAAGGAAATCTGCCTAATGCTGACAGGAAGCAAGAATTAGAGGCCTCTTGAATCAGACTTTGCCTTAGAAGAGAGGGAGGTGGTTTGGCAATCCCTTCAAATCCACGTTGATATACTACGAGAGGAAGATACTTCTGCACTAGCAGAGATACGGAGGCACATCAGATAAACAGTAGCGACAAGCTCAGGGTGCAAGAAAGAGGGAGGATGCTCCTACTCTTACAACAATAATAAGCAGTGTGTTAGGAATGAAACAAAAAACTTACATCAGAACTGAAGTTCTTACTGCCCAGGAGCTGAATTACAATGTGACTAGTTTAAGTTTACTAGAATAAAAAGTGTCTTTGAGTCTTCTAATAGACATCAAAACCCAAGAGCTTCCTAAGTCTGATAATCTTTGAGAAACTGAAATGGCAATTCTTTTTCTGAGGAAGAACATTCCATGTAATCTTTATGTGTCTAATTTATATTAAAATAAATTCAGAAATAAAAAACAATTTATAACCACTTAAACAAAACTTAATTTTCCTCTCCATTATCCAGGTTTTCCTACAGTAGTTTCTGGGATGGTAAATCTTTTGTAATTCTCTAGTCACCTTTATATCATTCTGGAAGAATAAGATAATCAAACATTCACATTAAAACTGCAGAGAAAAAAAAAAAAAAAGAAAAAAAAAAGGTGTCCTCCTCCTTTTCTCCTTTTTTTCCTTTTTTATTTGGCAGGTTCTATTTCAATCTGTCATCATACACCATGCGGTTTTTTACAAAATGGGGCTAGACGTGACTCATTTTTTTTAACATTTTGGATCACCAATAATGAGTTTTCCTTTTTTCGTATAGTATAAAACATGAAGTAAACAATTTTGTATTCAGTAAAGAAAAATATTTTTATATATATTTCTATATGTATTCATGCAAGATTTGACATAAATTGTTTTACTCTCAAAAGATAACTGTCCCAGAAAAATGAAAGCTTTAAAATCAGGGCGCAAAAGTCAATGTACATCCTGTCATGATTCAACATAAATAAGCTCTACAAGCTTAGTTTATTTGTCTAATCACACGTTATTTATAACATTGAACATTTGTTTCCACACTGCATTGCTCAAAGCGTTTTCTTTCCAACCAATTTCCGTACACACAGAGCATCTGAAAAACACTGTACTTCTGTCTGATTAAAAGAAATCTCATACTGAAACTGGAACTGATTGAGACCGTGCCCAACTGTTCAAAGAACCAATTATCTTACACATTAACCTAAGTGCCCCTCAGCAGCTACCGTAAGTGAAGAACATGTCAGAACCTAGTTTAAGATGAAGACAAAATACCATCACTGTTGAATTATCACAGGCTCCGTCTGCGCCGAAACCTAAAATGGAATCCAAATAAAAATGTGTTTGTACAATTTCACGTTTCAGAGTACATTTCTGACCCTGCACCATTTTGCACACCCCATAGTTCTTTTTTTCATATATCTTAAGTAAACTTTAGCTAAATAAAACCTTCTTAGCGAACAAATTTTACCAAAGAATTCAGCTATTCAAACAAACAAACAAAAAGCTACAACTTCTTTTGTTGTTATGCATTTGAATTAATGCATGCAACCCTGCATAAACTGTTAAAATAAGAACCGTCTGGCTTATTTTGGAAGTCTTTCACAGCTTCCAAATCAAAACAATCTGAATTAGACCTATTACTAAGAATTCTTAGGGGTTCCAGTATTGAAGCTCAGTTCAAAAAAAAAGGCGGGGGGGAGGGGCGGGAGGCAGAATTAAAAAATAAAAAGAATTTAATAGGTAAGTAAAACAGCTGCTGTGCTCTTCCCAAAACTCTTCCAAAAATCACTTAACTGCATTGACATTTCTGGCAGAAGATAGAAACAAACTGTATATTCTGATTACCAATGTGACTATACTATGTCTTAGGGCTAAATTCCTCCTTGTGATCCGCTCACTTGAGTGTGAAATCTTCAAGGATGTTAGTACAAGATCAACGCAGTGCACTTGTTATGCTGTCACTGATTCTGGAGAATCTATGCTAGTGGGTCTGCATCTGATTTCTGTTTCATATGAAATGCTTCTATATTTGCATAAAATACTATTTTCTTTCCTTCATCATCATTCAGAGCTACTCCCTTCCTCACCTCACAGTACTTCATCAGTGAAAGCTATTTTGTGTACATATTGTGCATGATCTCCATAGTGATCTGAAACTTCTTGGGCTCAAAGTCAAATAGCTTTGCCTAGGAAGCAAGGCTTACATGGTCATGTTCATGTATCCACCCTCCTTTCACTCATCATAAGCTTTACAGTAAAAGAGCTGGTTTCAGCCCTATTTGATGGCTGGTAGAGATCTCAGAAATACAATGTTTTTACAGTTTTCATGAAAATCAGTGGGTACACAGAAGAAAGTGACTTTAGTAATGACTTCACACTATTAAGTAGCAAATTAAGTCTATTAAGTAGCAAATATATCCATGAGAGAAGGGACACTAAATGAGGGAAAGGCAGGGTTTGCCTGGAGCCTACAAGACCTCCATCATAAAACTAACCAAGGCTGAGACACAAATGGGTAGAATATCAAGTTTCTTCCATTCCTCTATCTGCACTTTGTGGTTGACTGCAACAGGGCTTTCTGGCACTTCACTATTTTCTTACTCTGAAAGACAATCTGGCCTGATCAAAAACACTTTTTTTCAGGTAACAAAGGATGTACCTCCCTGACAGCAGAACACAATGCAGAGGTACTTAAGTTGGCAGCAACCAAACTCCAAAGTCAAAAGCAGCAGTAGCACAGCTGTGCATGTTTTATTAATAATATAGCCTCATTTATTATTTGATTCAGGAAGCACAATTCCTGCTCAGGCTGGACAATTTCTACCATGGGTATCTCCACGACGCAACACAGATTAGATGTGGTTCCTATGATGACAGTGGATGACAGAGACCTCTGTCAGATACTTCTGACAGTCTGTTTACTGAATAATTTAGAGTATCATGAGTATAACTAAGAAAATATTAAATAAGGACTCACTAGCGCCAACACTCTGTGAAAAAGGAAGGACAAATAAATTAAACAGTGTCACACTTTATAACTGTAAGCAACTGGTTGCCAGGAAAGAGTCAAGAGTCAGAGGTAGCTCTGCCTGATAACTAGTTTAGAACCACTTGACATTTTAAATGTATCTAGTTAGCACAGAAAAGGCTAATGGTGAAACTGTATGATGGACATTTGATGTCTGCCTTAAGACCCAAGAAATGTACTTTAAACAGCAAATAAAAAAAAGACATTAAAAAAAGTGTATGACTGATTTACAAGTGAAGACTCTATATTCAAAAATTGATTGTTTAACTGAAAACAGAAAAAAAGGATTATGACCTGAGATAAATATTTTAAGACCCTGGGGAGACCTATGACATATTTTTGGCAAATTAATTGGAACAAAGGACATCGTTCCACCCAGGAAATGTAAGCACAATGAGCAGTAGCAATGACAGTGGTACAGAAGTAAGAGAAAATTCAGACTATACAATATACAATACACAAAAAAAAAAACCCTAAGATAAGAAAAGCACCTAGGCATCAGCTAGAGGTAACAAAAATGGTGTATAGACCTTACATATATTGTAGCAAACATAAGGCAAAACAAGATACAAAGCAGGATACCAGGCACAGTGGAGTACTTCACGTAGCAGGAGTTTGCAAGTGTCAGCAGGAAAGCCCCAGACAATGATGATCATAGTTAACAGAACTATCTCAAGAATTTTTCATTCTTCATACTAGCTGCTAAAGACTGCCTGAAAGATGTGGATTTGTTCTTAATGGGAATGTGTATTTGACCCTCAGTTCAAATGTCACCCATAAATTACATGCCCCTAAGATTTGACAGTGTAAACACCTTTGATACTTAGTAAGTGACAATTCTTGGACAAATTACATTCCTTTGACAGCATCCTTTACAACACACATGGATAATATACGAAGAAGGAGACAGCAGAAACCCATAAGACTGTAAAGTGATTTCCACTGCCAATATGAAGAAACTGCAGTAAAAATAGGAATTTATGGTACAATTTACTCAGATACTGTGTCAGCCAATGGCACTGACTCTGCCTCCTGTCTCATTAGAAACTGGTACAAGAAACAATCTTTTTTAACTTAAGCTAAACTGGCTACTTTTAAAAATGAATACCATCATACTTCCACAAATTAGAATATAAATATATTTGGATGCGTGTGCAAGAGATGAATGTCTCACTAAAACTTTAGAAATACCACATAATAACAAACCTTGCAATTCAATTGTGCATAATGTGCAGTGAAGCACAATGCTTAACATTTTCTTCATCGAGCGAATCCTTTTGCTCTAGAGAAAGGTGTGACATTTGACACATCTTTCAGGGCAAATTCAATGGTGTTCCCATTGTTCTCCACCATGGCCTAATAGCTAACTCTTCCACAGTCCATATTCTGCCTAATTTCTGAGTCACAGCTGACTTTGCAGCCAATCTGTTTTTATTATTTTCTGACAGATATCTAGGCTGATGTATAACTCTATTCCTATAAAAAGACAATTTCCTCTACAGGTATCTGAATTTTATCAAATGTACCATTTATCAAATGACGTTCCTGATACAGGCATTGCTTTTCTTGTTTTAAGAGCAGTCTGTGCTTGAAAGAGACCCACATTACAGTTTTGGATTTTTATTCCTGAAAATAGTATGTACTGTTGCATATAAATTCATATATAATGCCACATTTTCATACGAACACACTCAAGTTGCATCTGTATTGAAAATGTATTCATGTAAAGCAGGCATTTGCACAAGCAAAATAGATAAAGGCCTGCATGTGTTTAAGATATTTTGGCATAACGTGCTTTGATTCTCCATATTTAAAAATCTAGCCTTATGTATCCTAAATATAATGCAGTTTATTATGACTTTAAAACTTGGGACACTTGTTGTGAATGTTTTGTACAGAACAGGAGGAGAAATAGATGCAGAGCCCCAAGAATTCCACTTAGACTGTCAGGGTTGTGAAAAGTAGTGCATATCTTATAGGTGAAACATGAGCTGTAGGCGGTTGCTCTGTTTCTGGGTAGTTGCTGTCAATGTCTGGGTACATTAAGCCTTTCTGACCTCTGTGGCACTTCCCTGAGGTAATTCTAAATTTCACAAAGACATAAGTAAAGAATGGAGAGAGTCTAACACACAGCTAAGTTCCCAAATGCCCTAATATCAGTCCAATCACTACTGTTTCACGACAACTAGCATATTCACCTTCTTCATAGTGTTCAAAAAGACAAACATCAGTAAGAATAACATATATAACAGCAAGCAACTTCATTCCATTCCTATTCCCCATGCAGTTTCTTGCTGGATTAGTGTTGATCAACTGCCTGAGTCTCTCCCACCTTTGCTGGACTGCAGCTTCTCATCGCAGTCTTTTGCTTGCCTGGAACTGGGATGTAACTTGTTTTCAAGGCTTCTAAATAACAACCTCAACCTCTTCAAATATCTTGCTGTTTTGACAGAGCAAATCTAACACAGAATTAGCAATAAAGCCATGTTCAACCTGATTTTGCTCCTTGACATGGTAAAAATATATTATACATATGCAAAACTGAATCATGACAGATTGTATCCACAGCAGAAAAATCAACTCTCACAAAATCAAAGCTATTCTCCTCAAAAATAAATAATTGCATTGGAATAACAGGTTTTACCATTAGTAAACCACTGAGACCACATGCTGGGCTGTGTTGATTACTGGATAAATACACCCATCCCTTGTTGCTTATTGGATGAATAAACCTTTGAGACATGTGACAGTGTGCAGCTAGAATTTGATGACTCAACCTTTTTTAATCAACACTCTGAAATTTTTTAATCAGCACTCTGAAAATCAAAATAATTAATACTTGGTAATCATTAGCTAATTGAGTCTTACAGTGCCCTCAAGTACCTAAGCATTACTATTTACACTCCACAGATACAGACCCTGCATTTACGTACGTATCACACAGCCAGCAGCTGATACCAGAGCCATGGGTCGTGCTCAGAAGTTCCTGACTCATGATGCAGTTTCATGTTACAATTTAATCCATGTAACACCTCCCTGACAAGGGAGGCCTATTCCCCATTTCACCCATGCTCTTGTGGCTTGTCCTGCTCTAGATTTGACAGTCATGGAACTACACAACCAAGTCATATTACGCTCAGTATGAAATACCCTGAACCTCATGCATATATATGAGGACCCTTCTTCTCAGAAAGACTGAATTCACTGCACATGCAGTGTGAGTTTCTGTGTATATGCCCCTTGCTCAGAACACATGCTGCCTGGAAAGCAGTCACCTCCAATTATGCTGTAAAATGCTTGTAAACTGACAGGATTTCTTTAATCCAGCATTATTACTAGAAAGTTTCTTGTCTGCTTTGCTTTCTTTAAGTTTTTTGAGTTATTAAAAATATGCAACCAGGGCTAATCTTCAACTGCTATTTGTACTGTTTCACAGTGAGGGTAGTTAAGAGTTTACATTTGTCGACAACCATTGTTTTTAATGAAACATGGTAGCTTTTTCTTGCACTTTCAGGGAAAACATTTTAAAACATATTTTATTCACTGAAGTATTGACTTTTCTTTCCTTTTGACATAAATTAATGATATATATATAAGTTAAATATATATATATATGAGTTAAATTTCACTGAAAACAGAAGAACAGGCTGCATTCCAAAATTTAGCTCCTAACTAACTACTGATAAAATTGCATACCTACTAGTAAGGTTACAGTCAGGCTCATTCCCTCAGCTCGGGTATTCTTAGCTCTGAGGTCACAGTCACAGCCAGTGACTCAGCCAGGCAGTGCAATTCTTAAACATTTTGTTTTCCATGTTCCTTCTATTGCTTGAGATAAGCTTATTAAAGAAGTATATCTGGTCATCTGGATGCAACCAAGAATACCATCTCCATGATCTTGTGTTAGAGGTAACATCCCAACTTTACTACTCCAAATACCAATTTTAGTTTTCCTCTGCCTATAGATTTTCAGATCTTTCTACGTCTTTCTTTGGAGCAATTGTTTAATCTACAGAGCAGTGGGCTGCCAAGTATAACTTTCCTGGGCTATTGGGATGGCTGCAGCTCTTCTGCATACTCTGTATTTTCATGTGTCTGCAACCAATGCACACATCTCCAACATTTCAGCAGGCTTTTTTACCTCTAACTCTCTTCCTGTTTTCCCCTTTTCACCCCCTTCCCATGAGCTTGTCATACCATCTACCTTTCTCTATTTCTCCTTTTTTTGCCCTCTCTCATATACTCTGACATATCTGAACCTATCTGAGGTTTCTCACACCTCTGTTCTCCCACCATTATTCATATGACCATCTGCCCTCATAAGGTTTCTTCCTTGTACAATACCTTTACATATATCTCTAGCATTTTAATTTCAGGTCTTCCTCTCTTACCTTCAATATTCTGTCTGGACTCTGAATTGGACTCTGGATTGGACTCCTTCCCCATCTTGGTTTCAGAATCATGAATAGTTCTGAAAGAAAAAAAAAAATCCTGGTAGAGATCATAAAAGACAAAAGTATTGTGCTCCACAGCTATCTTCTTCAAGAATAATTTTATTGCTATTAGTACAAAGTCCTTCTGAAAAAAATTAGATAAAAAATATTTTTGATACCATTCCAATAGAGTAGACTTTACAAGGATAATTTAGATAATTGAGGTATTAGTGGCAATAGTGGTAATTTGTTAATGCCTCATAAAAAGGCCTTGGTCAACACAATTTATACTGGACTGACCTGACTCTGCAAACCCTTTTAATTTTCTTTCATAGTGATTTCTAGAACTTAATGTATGTGAGAAGCAAACAAAAAATATGGAGTAAAATTAAGGCAGTCTGGGCACTTCTATTGGTCATTCGAAATCTTTTATAAATGGCATGCTCAATTTCCAAGTTAATGGTGAAATTCAAAGTTTCAACTTCTGTTTTTTTAACAGTTGTAGTGTCTAATGGATGTCACTCTACAGTAGGCAGGTATTTTTTGTAATCCTTATCCTAACAAGACCTCTTGCCAACCTAAACTCCATCTTAGATTCTGTACCTGTTACATAACAAATATTACAAGGGATTAATTTCCCCCTTTTCATACTCTCCTGATGCTGAATTACAGGTATTACTCATCCATATAGCATGAAGTTGTTTGCACTCAATAACAGAGAGCCCAAAGAGAAAACTTTGCTACTATGTTCAGTTATGGGACTACTAAGTTGTCCAAAAGAATTTTCTTCTAACACAAAAGTAGACTTTGGTTTTTGGAATGCTTTGGAATGTTGATGATTGTTTCCATTTGAGGTTTTATGACTTTTGTTGTCATTTAGTTCTCAAGAGAAAATATTCTCAGTCCTTTCAGATTGTAGACCTCTTTCTTTCGCTGTTACAAATTTACCCTGCTATGACAACCCAGGGTGTACTAACAGAATTTAAATGCTGACTTCTGTAAGAAAATGAGTAATGAGCAGGCTGAAACTGGAATGGGGACACTTTCACGGGATGCATACATTATGCTGACAAGATAAAACAACAGTCAGTTGCTAATTTTAACCTGTATAAAAAAGAAAAGACATTTTGTAAGGAAGTGGTCCTGACTGAAGTAGAAAAATGAAGTGATTAGAAGTGCAAATGAGTGATGAACACAAACATTTTTGACAGCATTTTTAAATGCTGCATAAAGTCAAGGGGAATTGTAGAAGCTGCAAGGGCTTAATGGAAGTTCTACAGAGAACAGCTTTGAATTCGTAGAAAGTGCAGGTTTTTGGCAAGAAATCAGTTTAAGGTGCCTCAGTTGATGACCATATTACCATAAAGCCTTAGGAGAAAGTCACAGCGTTTTCAACGTCATGTTTGGGGAAGGCGGAGCGATGGCAGCGCGCAGGAAAGCGGTCGCGGTGCTCCTTCTGCAGGCGTCTGGGGACACGGCAACCCCGCAGGAACGCAGGGCACGACTGAAGGCCGCTCGGAGAGCGTGTGCCATCAGAAAAAGAGACAGTGAGTGCAAATCACGTGGAATCGCCAGTCCGCGTAACTAGAAGCGAGTTGAGATCTCAGATACGCGGGAGAGGAAGTAAAACGAGTAAGGGCCAACTCAAAACGTAAAATGGGATACCACACCTGGGCCTCCGCTAAGGGCCTGTAAAGCCGCGACACAGGCGCCTACACGGCGAAAACGGAACGCGGCGACGCCCAGAGGCGCGAGGCAAGACGGCGGGCAGCGGCGGGCAGCGGCGGGCAGCAGTGGGCAGCGGCGGGCAACTGCGGGCAAGCGCGCGGCTCCGCCACAGCGCGCCGCTCGCG
>VWPW01012713.1:608121-683521 GCA_013389825.1 Crypturellus undulatus
GCTCGGCTGCCCGCGCGGGGCCGTGGCTGGGGCCGGCGCGGCGCGGCCCATGCGCCGGCCGCCATGGACAAGATCCTGGAGGGGCTCGTGAGCTCGTCGCACCCGCTGCCACTGAAGCGGGTGATCGTGCGGCGGGTGGTGGAGTCGGCCGAGACGCCGCTGAGCCAGGCGCAGTGCCACGCCATGTTTGCGCTCAGCACGCGCCTCGTGCTGCAGGGCCCCGACGCCTTCCAGCGGCAGGTGGGCCGGCAGGTGCTCGAGGCCTATGGGCGCCACCACCGCACCGAGTTCGAGGCCTTCTTCGACCGCACGCTTGTGCTGGGCCTGCTGCAGCACGGCTACGGGCAGCTCAGTGCACGCGACCCCGCCATCCTCGACTATATCCAGGCCGGACTGCGCCTCATCATGAGCTGCCCCTCGGTGCTGGAGCTCTTTGAGGTGCTGCAGGTGGAGGCGCTGCGGCTGGTGTGCGAGCGGCCTGCGCCGCCGCTCTGCGCCCGCCTCTGCCAGCTGCTGGGCGACTTCCCGCAGTGCCTGCCCCATGGCAGGAAGCTGTCGCTTGCCTTCTGCCAGCAGCTCGTGCGCAGCATGGCCCACTTCCAGAGCCAGGGCAACCGCGAGGCCGAGCTGCGTCTCTACGTCTCGCAGGTGACGCAGGTGAGCGCGCTGCTCCGCAGCGTCTGGAAGGCCAAGCCTGACACACTGCTGCCCTCCCTGCAGGAGCTCTTCGCCATCATCTCTGCTGCTGGTGAGCACGGACGGGACCAGACCGGACAGGGGGCTGGGTAGTGCTGGCTCACAGAAACAGCCCTTGCTGCGGGGCACCGGGAGCTTGGCTTCGTGCCACCTATGGCCAGTGCTCTCCCTGGTTGTATGCCGCTGCTTGTTGACAGTTGAGTAAGCAAAACAGTGGTTTATTTTGCAGTAAAAAGGCAGTGGGGATACAGTGGTTTATTTAGGATTTGCTACATGTTTCTGGGAGTTCTTCATGTTGCGATCCTGGCGGTGGTATTTGGGAGCAGTGTTTTGGGAGTCTCACTAGAAAAGGGAAAATTCTTTCAGTGTCCATGTGCTTTCCTTCTTGCTTGCCCCAGAAGTATAGCTTAGGCCTCAGCACTGCCCAATCGGTGAAGCTGGGTGTATTTGTAGCACTACATAAGACTTGTGTATTGTAGGAACAATCGACCTCCCGAGTCATTTAGATGAGATTATGAACTGGTCCTTTCTGACCTTAAAAATCCATGAGTTACTGTAGTAGTTCCCAGTTGAAAACTGGCTTTGCAGTTGAAAGGCCTAGGAAACTTAAGGCAAGATACGGTGCTTCAATATTAACTGGTGCAGTCAGTAGGCAGGCTCGAGATAAGATGTTGCAAATACTAGCTCCAGTGGATCTCTATTCTTTAGAGTAAAATACAACAAACAGTTGTGTAAAAGTGTATTTTGGTTATCCTTAAAATGAAAAATGCTTCTCAATCCTTTGGGAGGTAGAGGAGGAAGTTGGCAGACTGTCACTTCCTCACATGGGTATTAGACCAATAAAAAGAGCTTGTAATTCAGTGGTCCAGGCACTTAATCCATTTAAAACTTTATTTTATGCTGGTAGATGCTGAGAGACTGTTATCTATAGAATAAACGCGTTGTTTGAAAACCTCACAATGAAGTTCTAGGTTAGGAAACAATGTAGCTGTTCCTCTGGCACTTTCTTTTTGTTTCTTAAAGCATATGGTGTTATTACAGATACTTCATTTGAACCTTCCGTTGCACTGGCAAGTCTTGTACAGCATATACCCTTACAGATGATTACAGTACTCATCAGGAGCCTTACTACTGATCCAAATGTGAAAGATGCAAGTATGACTCAAGCTCTGTGCAGGTACTGTTTTTGGAACGTCGTCGTCGTCGTCTTTTTTTTTTTTTTTTTTAATTAAATAATAGTGTTTGACATGTTAGGTTAACATATATTTCTGATGCTACATCTGTTATTGGCCAGGTTTCAGGTTAAGTTTACTGTCTTCACTGCTGATGTGGCTTCTTTCTGATGCTTTGCTAAGGCAGAATGAAGAAGGCAGTTCAACAGAAATGTAGTGGGTTCCATTTAGATGTCACCTTAGGTTTAGATCCCCCACTTTGTGGGAGATACCTTAAACTAGGAAACTTCACTGCATTTATGATTATGCTGAGACCCAAAGCTGCCTCCAGAAAATCATCTCTGAAGAGAAATGACAATTAGAAATGAGATTTAGTGATTTCTGCTTAGAGACTTTTGACTTTTCAGGCTTGCAGGGGACCATTTCTCTTTCCATCTTCATTCAAGCCTCCACAATTTTTTGGAACGTCTTGGAATGATAAAGAGGAATTATATAAAAACAGTTGTATATCATGTTTCCTGTCACTTAATCTAGACATTAGTGAGCATTAAGATTAGAATTGTTAGTATCTTTAGAAATGCATACAATACCAGAGTTAGAAAAGTGGCATTTGGAGAGAGATTCAGGACTTGATGTCTTTTAAGGTGTGTGGATTTTTTTTTTTTGTTTGTTTGTTTGTTTGTTTTCCTGAACTAAGATCTGCAGAATAAGCTCGAGGCACAAAAGGGGAGGAGAACTGAGTAAAACAGTTAAATAGGAAACTTTTAGAAATCTACCCTTTTTCTTCAAATCTACCTTGTTTCTTCTTTCTTTTTAACAGAAAAAAGTTAATTTGCTCTATTTTCAATTTTTTTTTTGAACTGCATTCACGTGAGTGTAATTAGGGGAAATGTTAATGTATACTGAGAGTATTTTTGTACTAAAAACACCAGTTTTATTTACATGAAATTGTAAACCTGAATTTCATTTGAAAATATAATATTAATACTTTTCTTTAATTGTAGCATATTGTTTAGAAACTTTAGCTGAGCATACCTCAGCTAAATTTGTGTGCTCTGTCTAAAATTCAAAGTTGGAAAAATCAGAACCATTTTTGTATACTAATAACCTGCTCGTAATGCGCTTGTGGTTAAAGTCTTGTTGTAATATAATTTTAATATTTATGTTGTATTACCTGCTTCAGCACAATATGATGATATTTGTAGTTTTAGAAGGGGTAATTGTTTTAGACGGGTTTCTCTGTATGCCTTTACTTAGGGAAGTAAAGCTGAACAGAGCTATGGGTATAATAAGAACCGCTATTTTCAAGTGAAAGCTGCTGCTTATTATTAGCTGTGTAGTGTTTTTTCCTTCTTGTTTTGGAAAGAGCTGTGCAGTCTTACGTGCTTTACATCATTCAACCTTTGATGTGATATGTGACTCGAAGCCCTTCTAGTTCTAGTGGAACTAACTTTTTAGTTATCCCTGTTATTTTTGCTTGTAGATATTCTCTTGTCAGCACTGCATTCAGTTTCTTTGCTGCTCTTTCTACCTCTAGCTCTACCTCATTCTGTTCTGACTTTATTGTCATTAAGATGACAATGCTACTGGAGTGTCTGGATTGCCAGCTAACAATGTTGTCATCAGGTTTGCATCATCCCCACAAGATGCAGAGTTCCAGGTATCACGAGGCCTCCCATTAAGAGCTTTGGAAACTGCAAATTAGAGGCCTAGTTACCTGGTTCCTAAGGATAGCTTTCATGACATTGTGGAACCTGTCTAAGATTGAATACAGATGAGGAAATCACTGTTTAATAAATGGATCTGTTCAGTAAGGGATTATATTACCCACAGGGTTGGTATGAGAAGGGTGCTTGGTTTTGACAACATTGAGCTATTGCTGGATGGCTCAGCTGTCTTGTGAAACCTTACCTGAAGAATCAATGAGGAAAAAAAAAAAAAAGGCAGAAAACTGTTGACTTCCCTGAATCTTATGACTACGTTAGAGGGTTAACTTTAGAGCTCTTGGAGGAAGAGGTTTATTTACCTCTTTGTATTGTGACCAGTATAGTCATGCCTCTTTGCATTCTCATCTGAGTATTTTCAGTAAGGGAAATGGAAAAGTGTGCTAAGGGAGACTGCAAACTGTGACCAGGCCCTTTCCCCTGCAGATAAAGATTTAAAATCTCGTTGTAGAAGATGTTACTTTTTTTTGTGAGTGGGGGGGATAGAAGAGATAATAGACTTTTTTATGCGAGAGGTTTGTACCTGAGCTGTTAGGGTCATTTCCTGACATGACTGGGAACTTCTGCAGAAGTTGTCCAAGGAAGCACAGATACAATTTTATTCTATACAGAGATATTAGGAATATTGTCCTAGATTAGGCACACAGAAGATCTGTGGATCATCCTAGGGTGCAGTGAAGTTGCAAGTCCTCTCATGGTCTTCAAGGTTGTCTGAATCTAGTCAAACACAAAAGTGTCTGTTTTGTTTTTAACATGGGGGATAGTGATGATTCATGACCTGTGCCTTACCAAAAATGTGCTCATTGATGACAAAGGACCAGGAGCTGAGTAAATAACTTGAAATGGAGAAAGTATCTATTAACTGAAATGGATCCCAGTCTTCATCTGCTAGTGTTCAGATTTTAACCTTCTTAGGGCAGTCTTGAGCATGCCTGCAGATTGACTTGTCTTTACTGGCTTTTGTTTCTGCTTTTAAGAGCATCAGCTGTGGTTTTAAGAGCAGAAACGGATTCAAGTATGGGAATTACATATGGCTATCACTGGTAAAGAGAAGGAAGTAGAAGCTGCTCTTTACATTGTTAAACATACTGAAATTATAGTTGTAATCCTATTAGTGAGTATGGTGAGTAGTTTAATAGATAACTAAGCTGGAAACAGATGGCATTGAATAGAATATTATGTGATAAGGACAGTGGGATCCAAGAGTGAACCAGAAGGAGCCCTATGGTTTTTGATATTGCTATTTTTTTTTCCCTTTTAATGAACCTCATTGAAAGGGTACTCAACATAAACACATTTGACTTGAATATTTTGAGGAAGCTGGAGTTTGTGTGAATTCAGAGCAGTGATGACAGTGTTAGCATGTTTCCTTTCAATTTCTCTCTGAAACTGATCTTTTCTGGTTGTGTAGATGATGGAAACTGAATAAGCCCTTACAACTCTTACTACTTAGTTTAAGACAATTTGATATTCATTTTCATGCTGCTAGTTTATTTTATGTCTTAGTTTATTATAGCTTGGTCTTCCAAGGAAGGAAGGAAAGCACTTTGTGCTCCTTCACAATGCAATACTGATGGTAGATGATTGCTCTTGAGAGAAAAAAAGGCATGAAGTTGCACAGTGATGTTAGCTTTCTCCTACAGTTGCAAACTAAAGAGCTGTCCACTTACAGTAGTTTGATTCTATTTCTACTTGTTCCTTTCTGCCTGTGATAGCTGAAAACACAGTACTAGGTGTAAAGGCTACATGTGTGCAGTATGTGACAAGCTGTGTTCATACAGCGTCTGTGTTTGTCAGGGCACTTCGCATTCTACTAAATAGGGTAGAAGCCTGTTAACTGAGCATATTAATACAAATGGTGACCATTTTATTAGACTGTTTACTTAGGACCTTCTTAGCTATGTGCTATCATTTAGCCTGGTTATGAGCATTTTATGGAAGTAAAGGAATATACTTCCAACTCCCCCTTTTCATTGAATCACAACAGAACATAGGCTGAAAAGAGCAGCTGGGGTTGAGCTGATGCGATCTTTGGACTCAGACATTGCTCAGGGTATTCAGTCAAGTCTTTGAGATGCCACAACTTTACTGATAAACTATTCTGATGTCTGAGAACCATCGTGATGGGGCGGGGGGTGGAAATCTTCTCCCTTTACATATGTTGTTTCACCTGGCTTAAAGGAGTGGGGATCCTCAAGATCCCCAATCCCAATCCTAGTAATTGTTTAGTAAAATTGCCTAGTAAAATTATTGGGAAAAAATAAAGAAGCTTAAGTTCTTGTTTCAGTCGGCACTGCATTATGATACCGTATATTTCTTAGATTTGCTTTACCTGACCTGCCTGTGTGGCTTAATTCTGAATTGAAGTTATTTGCTAGTTCAGCATAGAAGGGCTTTCTTTACAATCCTTTTTCATTCATGTTGTTCATCTCTATTTCTCAGAACTATACTTTGTTTTATCTTGAGAATTAAGGTTTTGCTAGAAAACAGAAATATGTTAACATCTGTTAACATATGGGTTACTGTTCTTGCATGGTAAGAATATCCTGATATTTAATTATGTGTGCTTACTTCATTTTTTTTCAATCTATTTTCAGTCTGTTAAACATAGTTATTAATTATATAGTCAAG
Organism: Crypturellus undulatus; assembly: GCA_013389825.1. Classification (NCBI taxonomy): domain Eukaryota; kingdom Metazoa; phylum Chordata; class Aves; order Tinamiformes; family Tinamidae; genus Crypturellus; species Crypturellus undulatus. Next base: position 614,345 of record VWPW01012713.1, read on the forward strand.
TGAGTGAGATATCAGAATTACCTTATTGCTTTTCTAACATCCTTGTATTACTACTTGTGAATGTCTATGTAAATAGTTTAACTATTTGGTAATTATAGGATGTATGTATAGGATACTTTTTTTTTTTGAGATCAAGATAAATGGTGTATTCTTTTATGTATATTTTTCCTTTTCATTGATCTTTCAGAATGATTGACTGGTTGTCCTGGCCTCTGGCTCAGCATGTGGAAACATGGGTGATTGCACTGCTGAAAGGACTAGCTGCAGTCCAGAAATTTACCATCCTCATTGATGTCACCCTGCTTAAGATTGAATTGGTATGTCCTAAAAGAATATCTGAGGTGGGAAAAGGGATTTGCAACAATCATGCAATTGCATGGTCTCTTTTGTATTAGGATATATTTGCCTTAATATCCAGCATAGGAGAGTCAAGTGTCATATAGCTTTCAATTGTATATAATGGTTCTGTCCATGGTATCTATTTGCGTTCTTATTGGAATTTCACTTTCTGTTTTTTTTTACTTTTGTTTGTTTTGTTTTTAAGGTCTTTAATCGACTCTGGTTTCCTCTAGTGAGACCTGGTGCCCTTGCTGTCCTTTCCCACATGTTACTTAGTTTCCAGCATTCTCCAGAGGCTTTTCATTTGGTAAGTTACTAATAAATCATTTTCAGTTCTCTGAGGTGTAATTCATATGTAACTTCTAAAGTGGATGTAAAGAAATATAAATGATGCACTTAGATTTCATGTTTGTTTCAAGGTTCCAGAATCAGATTTCTTTTGTTCAGACCATTAGGTTTTCTCACTTTCAGGTCCAGTCATTTAACCTGTAACTTGAAGAACCTTGTTGTTCTTGGTATGTCTGTACTTATAGCAGTAGTACTTGAGCACCATAGTCTTCAGCCACGTGCCTCTGGAAAGCCATTTTAGGTGGTGCAAAGTCTACAAATGAATTTAGGCTGTAGCTGGAATTTCAAGCAGAACTAGTTAAGGAAAACTTAGAGATTATGTATTACCAGTCCTCCTGGGTAGATACTTGAGGCAAAGGATTACTTCCTTTTAAGAATGCTACCCTTTCTGTGTTTTGATGTACAAATTGGCAAATTCAAGGGTACTATTTTTATGGCCACTCTGTAGAGTGCAGTTCTAGGTGCTGAATACTTGGAGGTTCAAAATGCCATCAACAGATACTATATATGATAGTGATAACGTAAAGCTAGGATAGCAAGGTATATGTAACACTTTCTTGGTTCTCAAACTCAATGTCTAGTTTAAGCTGCCTTTAGGTGGAATACAGGTCTTTAATATCTGTAATAACAACTTGGTACACTGTTTCTCTGTTTTCTCAAAGCATTTTAGGAATCTCAAATCATTTACTTGGATTAATGTCAGAATATTGCCTGGTATCTGATTTCAGTTTGTGAGCTAACGTATGATGAGAAATGATTTCAGCTTCTCCAATCTTGGCCTAGGATGGAAAACAAATAAACAAGTAGCCTTGAATATGCTCAAAAAGTAAATATTTTACATATTTACTGTCTTGTCTCTTTTAGGGATAGGGAAAAAAAAGCAAAACCTTCATGGGAAAAATCTCAAGTACGAGACTAACAGTGTATTTATTCCAGAGATAGGCATTTGCTTTCACAAGTTAAAAATCCATGTTAAGCTACATACAGTGTTACCCAAACATCTGTATTAAAAGCTTCACCACATCAACATGACAGTGTTCCATTTTAAGTGGACTACTACTTCACTTTCTGTTTGGGGATCTACTGCTTTAATTTAGTTTCCTACCTCTCATATTTTCGTGTGCTTAAGCTACTTGTGTATTTTGTTATAATAAATAGTCTAAATGTAAAACTGATAAATAGATATTTGGTAATGTGACCAAATTTATTTTGCAATTTATCTGAGTCATCCTCATTCCTTATGCTTGAGTATCTTTACATGAGTGACTCTATTACAAAACCAAGACATTCTCTCTTGTGCTTGTGATGTATAAGTCCCACAGTGTGATATGTTAGAGTCCTGTGAAATTCTAAATTCTTTTGAAGTATAAAATTTTGGTTTGACGTGAGCTAAAAGCAGTATTTCAGAATATAAACCAAGAGTAACTTTCTCTTTTATGTAATTTTATGTATGCTGTAAGTAAGAATTTCATTCTTAATTTGAGAGAGCTGACAACCTGTACTTTTTTTACTCTTCCTCTATACTGTCTGTGTGCAAAATTACCATGTTTTACATCTACTTTATACAGATTTAATTCCTGGAACTCACTAGGTCGGGTGAATGAACTTGTGTTCTTACTGTGGTAAAATGAGGAGAAATTTAAATTGCAGTTTTCACTCTTGGCGTTGTAATGCATTGAACACTTGAAAATCTTTAGTTTTTAAACAACAGAGATTGTGCTAACAGAAAGCAGAGAGTTTATTTCTTTTGGATGGAAAAATAATCCTTTATACCTACAGAACAAATGATACTTGAAAAAGTAGCTCCTATATTTATGTTTCTGAAGTGTAGTATACAATTCCTGTAGTTGGCATAGGTTCCTATGATGATATTTTTATTTCTGTTTTATATTTCATGACCTTATTACAGAACAGTTTGTGGGCTAATGTATGCTGAAAAATGATTCCACCCATTTCTTCCAGAGTTAATCCTTTTTAATCACTTAAAAACTGGAAAAGGTGTCTGAAATATTCTGATTCGCACTGGGTCCCTCCTCTTATGGCTTGCATGGAGTAACTCTCTATTGGTTAGTCTTTAAGACTAATGGAGCAAGTCTTATACTTAAAACTACAAAATTGTATTGTAAATAAACACTATGTTTAAGGTGGAGCAGCGGAAGAGGCAGGGGGCAATATTACAATTTTAAATCATGCATCGTGATTGGACTAATCCCCAGATGGATTTGCATTCCTGTGGCAGGGTGGTTTGGTTGCGTGTTTTTTTTTTTTTTTTTTTTTCTCCCTCTGAGAACTACCATGCAGGACAGTAATTTTCTCACTAGGTGGAGCTGTGAGACAGTGTCCATCTTCTGAACCGAAGTAGGATGATTATGTTTGTTTACATCGGAAGCGTTAGATTCTGTTCAAATTGAGAGAACTTATGTTTTAGAAGCTGTATGCATGAAGTTAAAACTGCACTGTGAACTGATAGTGGTGGTAGCAAGGTGTTTGCTGTTTTAACCCTAATAAGATGTGTACCTTGGACACTTGACTGCTTAGAGAAAAAACACTTAAGATTTTGTGTTTCACAAAGTACCAAAACTTCAGGGGCTGTTTGAAAGTTGTTACAGCTAAAGAATAACATGTACATTTTTGCAGTCACTGTTTCTCAACAATCCTGTATGAGATGAGGATAATTCCTGTCACTTAACATATGTAAAAGAAGTGAAGCTGAAGAAGATAGGAGAAATGCAATAGCTCAATAGCTGTGTAACCTTTTTTCTTTCTCCCCTGTTTAGATTGTCCCACATGTGGTCAGTTTGGTGCACTCCTTCAAAAGAGATGGCTTGCCTTCCAGCACTGCTTTTTTGATGCAGCTGTCTGAGTTGATACACTGTATGATGTATCATTATTCAGGATTTCCAGAACTGTATGAACCAATTCTAGATGCTATTAAGGTACAATAGCAATGCAAAGCTAGTGGGGATTTTATTCTTGTTTTGCTTTCTTAAATGTGAAAACTAGAAACCAATAGACTCAATTTCTTTAGAGCTAGGAGAAAACCCTATTCATTTTATCCTGAGTATTTTGAAAGTCGACTCCTACATTTTGATTTGACAGAGAAAGAAGGTCTCTCTAGCAGATGAAAAGATGCCTCGGAGTCTAATATATGGAATTTAAGGGTCATTTTCTGGTGGCAAAAAGGATTGCGTGAATATGGTGACCACCAACCCTTTATTCCTGTGGTCGAAGAACTGATAGAATCCGCTTTGAAGGAGAGCTGCTTTGGCCGTAACACATTTCACTAGCCTTTGACTGGCCAGACATTTGTGCTTTGAGTATTTGTCAAAGGCAATTGTAATATGTACAGACTAGCAGGGACAATGCGAGCCTGAAAGAATGCTAGATGGCACAGCAAGGGAAGATATAGAGACTGCTGGATGGAAGTACTTTTTATTTGGAGTGGGGGGGAAAAAAGTACACAAACCTAAGTGTGTTAATGTTTCTCTCGTAGGAACTGCCCAAACCCAGCGAAGAGAAGATTAAGTTGATTCTCAGTCAAAGTGCCTGGACTTCTCAATCCAGTTCTTTGCCATCTTGTTTATCTAGACTTTCTGGAAAATCTGAAACTGGGAAGACTGGCCTAATTAATCTAGGAAATACTTGTTACATGAACAGTGTTATTCAGGCACTCTTTATGGCTACAGAGTAAGTCCTTTTTACCAGCTGTTTTCATTGCAAATTAGCTATTGCTGTAGTTTTGTGTTTCACAGAATGTAAACATGTCCTGGCTCAATTGGTTTCCTAGCAAAATTTCAGGGTTTCTTGGCAGATAGTTACTAATTGCTTTATTAGGACCCAGCTCTGTGGAATTGCAGTTTTAGCCATAGAAACTAATGATAGCCTTTTAACACTGATTTACTTCCAAGTTTGATTTCTTTAGTGTGTAAGGCTTCAGTAGTATGGCTTAGTTCTAGGCCCTAGGTAAGTCTTCTCTCTTCTCTCTCCCCCCTCCACCTTTCCCTACTTGCTCCCTGTGAAAGTTAACAGTGATGCTGCTTTTCTAGCAATGTGGAAGCTGGATGGGGAGAACTTTGTCATTCTTTAGTCCCTTGTTCTCCTTTAAATGTTTAAAGAAGATATATGTTTTTGTACTGAGGTGGTTCTTACTATACTGCATTTTTGCACTGCTGCATGAGAACAGAATCCAGGCTTCAAGGGAAAGGGAGTGTTTACCATTTTGCCTTCCACCAAATGGAAGTAATTGTTCTGGAATTATACTGCCTTGTTTTTAGAAATCTATTGGGAAACTAATGTCCATCCCTCTTCAGTTTCAGAAGACACGTTTTATCTCTAAATCTAAATGGATGCAATTCACTAATGAGAAAATTACAGCATCTTTTTGCGTTTTTGGCACATACCCAGGTATGTCAGTTCACAGCATCTGTTGTTTTTAAATCTAAATCTATATATGAAAACATACCAGCAGTCTTCATGATGCCAAGGAGTACTTTGAATATTTTAAAATGTTGATGTGATAGATTTGGAGGGCAGTGAGACTATTTGCAGATGATACTGATGGACTTAGAGTCATGTATTTTGCCTGTAGAAATAACATCTTGGTTTTCTGTTGCTCTTAAAAAAGGCTGTAGGGGTTTTCTTTGAGAAGCTAAATGAAAAATCCAAATCTGACTTTACTCTAATATGGAAGCTGATGTTATGTAACTTTCTAGGCAAACTTATGACCTTCTGCAGTGATTCCTATTAAACTTTATTGTAGTTCTAAAATGAACTCTGTTAAATGCTAGAATATTTTGCTAAATTGGAAAGATAAGGCATGTCTTTTTTGATTAATTCACATAAACTCAATGAAAAGAGGATGAGGATAATTCACCTTATATCAATACTAATGAGATACAGGTGTTTTTCCAAAGGGGGGAAAAAATTAAGCTTGCCTGAAAGAATAGTAAGAGCTGCTAGATTTTACATATGCTTTATGTTCATTGTGAATTTAATATTTGACTGCAGGATCCTTTTATCCTTGTACTAGAAGTGATTACTGTACAAGTATTGGCTATTACTTTTATTTCTCCTCCTATTTTGAAATAGTTTAAATGTTTACATGTATCTTGTGCCATACAGTTCCTTTACAATGTAGTTCAGAGTTTGGCTGTCCATATAAAGATAACACAACCAATTTTTTTAAGTAAAGCTGATGCAATGTTGCCTGTTTGTTCCTCACATGAACAGAGGGAGGCATACGCTCCTAGAATTTTCTTTGAGGCTTCCAGACCACCGTGGTTTACTCCGCGATCTCAGCAGGATTGCTCGGAATATCTCCGGTTCCTGCTAGACAGGTAAAGTTATTGTGATGTTACTGGAAGTGAATTCACTGTTTTACCATGTGAGATCAAACTTTTAATTAGGAGCAGTCAACTAACAATTCCATTGCATGACTGGGATTCAGGAATTCTAGGCCTGTTTTCTGGCCACTTTATTTTCTGTATGGTCTGTGAATCACTTTTATTCTTTGTCTCTTTTATCTGTGGTAAAACCTAGGTATTTGTCTTATAACCCAAAGTGGGTTGTAATGGTAATACTCCATTTCACAAAATTATACTTGGATGTTAGTCATGTTAGTCGTGGTCTCATTGTGAAATACATGTGATTCCTGAGAACAATTCAGTCAGGCAGCTGGAATTTCAGGTTGATGTAGACACTTATATTTCATATAGGTCAGGTAAGTCATGAAGAGACATGTATACATTTTTAAGCAGTTTAAAATATTAATGAGTTTAAACAGATAAAATACCAAAAAATATTAGTAGACCTCTTAATTTCAGCCTGCTCAGCATTTTGCTGAGACTTTGTTTAAGCAATATTGCTTCATAAGATAAACTTCTCCAGAAGCAGACTATCTCAGTAGTGAAATAGTGTCCTTCTTATCTAACTGCATGCCCCTCCTTCCCCCCGCTTTTTTTTTTTTTTTTTTTTCTTGACGTAGTTTAAGTTGCTTGGCTTTAAAATCCTAACTTTTTTTTTCCTTTGAAATAATAGTCTGGAACAATACAAGTAGCTGCTTGTCCTCTTAAGAAATCTGGCGTATAGAACCAGTCAATTGCAAAGCTAGTTATTAAGATAATATATAGGTATATAATGTTGTTTACTGGATGTTTAAAATACTGTTGCTGACACTGTTTCCATTGTGTCCTCTTGCCAATAATAAAAGCTGCACAGAGTGCCTGTATGCTTCACCCATGCTCCCTTTTGGCTGACACTGAGCTATGTGGTTCAAATGGCTTATACAAACAATAACAGCCCCCCCCTTTTTACGCAACAGACACTTAGCTGATTAAACATGTCAATTTTAGTTCAGCTAGAAAAAAAAAGAAGTCTTAAGTGGTTCAACAGTATCTATTTGCAAAAGTTACAGCTATTCAAGTTTCTTTCCCTTTGTCTTCAGGTTGCATGAGGAAGAGAGAACCTTGAGAGCTCTGTCGTCAGCAAAGGCTGCTGAAAGTCTAATGAGTGAAGAGTCCCAGGCACAAGAAACTATCCATAAAGCCCAGCTGTTTGCTGAAGCAGCTTATGCTGGAAGTGAAGAGAGAACGTTGATAGAGAGAATGTTTGGAGGCAAACTCAAGACTAGTATATGCTGTTTAAACTGCAAAAGCACTTCTCAAAAGGAAGAAGCTTTCACAGATCTCTCTCTAGCTTTCTGTCCTCCTGCTTCCTTGGAGAGTCTTGGCCCCAAATGCATGGAACATTCTGAAGTGAAGGATGATTATGTGGTGCAAAGTAGTATCTTAGCATCCAGTGGTGTTGAAGAAGCAACTCTCAATAATTTGGAAGTAAATGGTGGATGTGACAAAATTATGAATGAAGGAACCATAAAAAATTTTTCTACTGAGCCAAACTCTGGGGATACTACAAATTCTGAGCTCAACAACATTCAGGATAATAGGGATATATCTCAGAGGCTAGTAGGTAAAAATACTCCATCAGTTACAGACTTACTGAATTACTTCCTGGCACCTGAGATCCTCAGCGGAGATAACAAGTATTATTGTGAGAAGTGTGCCTCTCTACAGAATGCTGAGAAAACTATGCAAATCATTGAGGAACCCGAATACCTCATTCTCACTCTTTTGAGATTTTCATATGATCCAAAGTGTCATGTAAGGCGCAAAATCTTGGACAATGTGTCTCTGCCACTTGTTTTAGAACTGCCAGTCAAAAGGGCAACATCTCCTCTAGCTGTAGTTTCAGGAGGTTGGTCAGTCGATGTTGATATTTCTGATTTTGGAGAAAATCTTGCTAAAAAACTGAAGCCCTCAGGTGCTGATGAAGTGACCTGCCCACAGCTGGTGCCCTACATGTTAAGCTCTGTGGTAGTGCACTCTGGTATCTCCTCTGAAAGTGGACATTACTACTCTTATGCTAGAAATGTGACTGGTTCAGGGCCTTCAGGACTGTCCCACCAGTCCAAAGCTCTGTCTTTAGTTTCTCCCCAGAATACCTTGATGGCAGAGGAGAGTCCTTCTACTGTTGTAGAAAATGAGCTAGACACTGAGATGCCAAAAGAATGGTTTCTATTCAATGACAGCAGAGTGACATTTACCTCATTTCAGTCGGTCCAGAAAATCACAAGTAGATTTCCAAAGGATACTGCTTATGTTCTGTTTTACAAAAAACAGAATAACACCTGTGGCTTCAGCACCAATTCAGTAAATGGACTCTGGGTAAATGGAGACCCTCCCCTACAAAAAGATCTCATGGATGCAATTACAAAAGATAACAAGCTATATTTGCAGGTAAGATGGTATGCGAAAAATGTCCAGAGACGATTTAAAACAAGAAAAATGTCCTTTTTAATTCTTCTTGCATATTAGTCTTGCAAATGGCAAATTCCGCTTCCCTCTTGGTGTTGCGAGACAGGTTTCATAGTTAGGTTAACCACAGTTAGATGATAGATGGAAAGCATAAGACAAATATGGTTGAAACTTTGTTCTGTTTTCAAAAATACTTTTTTTTCAATGGAGGTTCTCAAATTGGTCCTTTGAGCATTGAAAAGCCTCTCCCACATAGAATTGTGAACTGCTCTTGTTGTCTTTCGTTACATTCTTAAATTACATAGAAGGCTGGAGTATAGTAAATACTTAGCAGCATTTTTGGCAGCCTGTTTTAACTTGAGTGACAGTTTATGGTAAAACTATGTTAGAATCACTGAAATGTAAGACCAGGTGCTAGTCAACTCTTCTTTCTCTTGCCCATGACGTCTTCCTCCTTGGACCAGTGCTGTCAGACTCGGTGCTTTGTGAAAATACTGCTGCTTACCGAGCTATAGTCACATCTTGCACTGTTGATACTAAGGGTATTACTCTCCTCCTTAAAATATGGTTTGTTTTGAGCTTTGCTGCTATGTTCAGACTGTGTAACAGTGAAGTTGTGTTTTACTGAATGCTTTTCTGATGGGCTAAGCTGTTCCTGTAAGAGTTTCACAGAATGTAGGCATATTCAAATTAGAAAAGGTAGAGCTAAGGCCAAATTCAAAAATAGCAATTCTCACTGTGAAAATCCATTATGATAGCTGCAGATATTGTACAAACAGAGCTGTGTGTTTAAATTGAAACTTGCTTTCTGCTATTTTCAGATTTTGTGGTTAAAGCATTTATGTCCTAAACATTTTTTTTAAATATATGCTGGCTCTCTCCTCTCTGTGTATGTACAGGATAATATAAAACATGGAGTCTTTAATAGCAGTCTCAAGTAACTGTACATGTTACATGTGTGTAACTCACATGACTTCCATTAACATGTGAAAACTTTAATTGTCAAGTTACAAACTTAAAGCCAGCAATGTGTTTCTAAGCAGCTGAATGATAAAAGAAAACTAATTTTAAGTGTGTGGAATGGAGAAAAGTGGTACCACAACTTCTGTGATACTGGGAAATTCTGTAATATGTAGAGCCAGACACTGAACACAGGAGCGATGTCACCCCTTCACGATACAAAGCTCATTAACTACTCCTGTTTGTATATTTTCCTCCTCATTCCAGTTCTTGTAGTCACATACATTAATCTAGTTAGTGGGATAGGTGAGTGCCTACCAGCCTTCTCTCAAATCTGCACAAGTGTTATTAGCTTTAGGCAGCATGCTACCTTATTGGGATCCTTTGAAAATGATCAGCAGTTCAGTAGAGTTATTCTAAACTATGGTTTGCTAAACTAACTTTTTCAAGACCATCAATTCTTGGAATACACAAACAGTAGAAAGTTAATTCCCGTCAATTTCCCTGAATTTTGCTGTACACCTAGAAACCAGTGCAAAGTCGATATGAGCTAAAAAAAAAAAAGTCTGTACCATAAATATATACAAAAAAGCACTGACAACTTGATCTCTCAAATTAAAACAAAGTGTAATTAGTAGTTCCCTTGAAAGCCTTCCCCTTACAGTTTAAAAACAAAAGCAAAATAAAAAAACACAAGCAAACTTAGTCTCCTTATAGAGGGAAAAAAAGCCCTACTCTCTAAGCAGGTTATACTTACCTCCCGTGGTTTGTGAGTTTTTTATTCTTCAATGTTGATCTCTCTTGCATTGCTCTACTGCTGAGATTGTGTCGTTATCTCAAGTGAGACTGTTTAGAAATGTTCAATTATCCCCTTTCTACCATCAATTCTAATTCTCTGTTTCAGTGAATTAGTTTTTCATACTTTGAAAGTTCATGTATTTGTCTAAACTCGTATTTTCTCACTTAAGATGATATCTTTCTGTCCTGAGAAAGCCTTTACTTTTAAAACGCAATATTTAAAACAAAATCTAGTTCATTGCTTCTCTGGCTATGATTTTAAGACTTTTATTTAACATGGAGTTATCTGCAAGCTTAGTTATTTTGCAATACAGCTTTTTAGATTAAAAATTCAACTGTTGAGGATGAAAGGGCCTAAGGTTGTCTTTTCCTAAAGAAATTAAGCTTGTGCAGATCGCCTATGTCTGTCTGTCTTGCTCTATCTTTTCTCCTTTAACTTCTGAACTTGTTGGTCAATTTGAGACAGAGGTATTAAAGCCAATAAATTACCATGAGGCTTGTAAAATGCCTTAGCCAGAAAATAAAAATGGTGTGCAACATCCCCATGAGGGGAACGGCAGCACTTTTCTCCGTTAGACATATAAAAAGCTGCAGAGGAGCTCACTGGAAGAGAGAAGTTGGCAGGAGGCTCTGATGCTTCCTTGTTTCTGCTATAGGCGGGTACTTTTTATAGCACTAATTCTGATTTTTTTTTTTTTTATCTTAATATTTGAGACTTCCTGAACATTAAAACACAGTCAGTACAGCATTTAGTGAATAGCAAGTCACCTGTTTCTAACGCCTGGGATACTACTTTAATTGTCTGTGTCCTTCAATGGCAGGAGCAAGAGCTGAGCGCTCGGACGCAGGCACTTCAAGCCGCCTCGGCGTCCTGCTCCTTCCGACCCAACGGCTTTGACGACAACGACCCACCGGGCAGCTGCGGCCCCGCAGGCGGCGGTGGCGGCAGCGGCTTCAGCACTGTTGGCAGATTGGTCTTTTGACGCTGAAGATGCCCTGGATTACACTGGTTCCCAAGCAGCTTGGTGCTGCGGAGGACAATTAAAATCTTGAACTTTGTCAAATATTGTACCATGTTTTGAGACTTGATCCTTGTTCTATAAGAAATGTTGGGCTTCGGGGATCTTTTGTTTTGTTTTATTTGAAATAAATAAGCGCATCATGGAGAGAAAAAAAAACTACCTCTTAAAAATTCTCTTGTTTTTACAAGTAAGATATGCTTGCCCAAAAGAGAAATGAAGATTTTTAAGTAGTTTCTAATGACACTGCATTAAGCTAAACAAATGCACTTACCATCAGTTTGTATCATCCCTATCCACTGAATGAAGAAAGCTCATTTTTTGCTCTGACAGTGTTTTATGTGGAGATCCTTTCAGGTGCGCTGAAATGACATATATAGTCTCCATTTAAAAATCTGAGACCTTTAAGGGTTTCCAGAGATGATGCAATCTTATAATGAAGGCAATAACTTCAAATGTGACATGAAACTACTTTCCGTAATAAAAAAGAAATATCAAATTCAATATATTTCCAGTATAAATATAAAGAAGAAAAAATAGTTTGTATGCTTTTCCAAAAAAAAAAAAGGCATGTTCTGTAGGAGCAGTGTTTCTAAATATAAATTGTTAACTTTGTAGCATTTTAATTGTTCTGAGGATTTTAAAATGATTTCAGGGAGTACATCTGCTGTGTATTGAAAGGAAGAGATTCTGTATGTGCCTTGCAGTACTGTAATATAAACTTTCTGAGCTGCAGAGAGGGGGGAAACTGTTCGTAATCAGTTTTGTGTTGTCAGTATTAGAAATGACTACATTTTTGGAAAGCTAGTATATTGCCAGAAGTCAAATCTGGCAGTTATAAATACAGTAAGCTTGTCCATTATTTTTGATTCAAATAAATATATCCAGTGAGCTATAATCTTCCTGGCTTCCACTGCTGAGAAAAAGCTGATCACAAGTACTGAGCTGGATTTGTGTGAGGACAAAGAGGCTCCCTGCATTCCTTCTACCTGAAGATCTCTGCTCGTTGAGAGTCCTTGGAAGTTTTTGGGTCAAAATCCTCCTTTCAGCCCAGCGAACCTCAGCCCCCACGCTGTTCACAGGCCATTGGGTTTTGCTCCTGGTGAGAAATCTCTGGCGAGTTCAGCTTTTAAACGTCTCGGGAAGATCAAGGTCATCTCATCTATGGAGCAATGTGTGCTTGTTCATTAGGCTGACAGAGGTTTTAATCTTGGCAAAAATAGACACTTGGTGTTTTGGATGTGCAATGATGATTACAGAGATAAAGGAGTTACGCTGTTGAATCTGATGATTAATTTTTAACTTGAATAATCTTCTAATGAAGTGTAAGTTTATTTAAAGTATTCTTACAAAGTTCTCTGCTGTTTTGCTGTGTTTTTTACTTTAAATCTGCTAAGTGGCAAAATGCATCCTTACGAAGCATGCAAACCTTGCAGGTGATAGCTTCCCTGTGCAAAATAAAGAGATTTCCCAGAAAATCATTTAAAAGCAAAAACAAGTTGAGAAAATGTGACCCTGTTTGTATGGTATCAAGTACGTGACTTGTAGTCTGACAAGTAATTTGGCTTTAGAATTGTTTTAATATTAGTACTGCAACTGTGTTACTTTGTTTTGCTATGTATTCAGACCTTAGTGCTCGAGGAAGTTAGAATAGCTTTTTTTGTTTAAAAAATGCTTCCCACTTTTGTTTTGCCAGTTCACAGTTCCTTGGCCTTCACCTGCTTTCATTGCCTTCCCAGTTCTAGGTGTCTAAATCAGATGTTCGCCTATGGGAATGTGGAGTGCTGTGGCACTAGTAGGAAGAACAGCCTCATTTCATTTGCTTGGGTGAAGTCTATTTGAAGGTTCACTTTGCCTTGAGATTCTGTAACTTTCAGAATAAGACTTACTTAATATTTGCTTTTGGGTTTCTCAGCCAGCTAGTGCTGTTTCTAAAATGTCTTGATGGCAAGTTTTATGGGAAAACCTTATGGGAAGGGCCTACCAAAAAGCTGTTTAGTTTGTGTATTATAGTGGGAGTTTTTGTTTCTCACTTTAGTGTTTTTTTTTTTTTTTTTTTAAACACCAGTAAATAGAAGCAGGAGAAACTGTTTTTACTCCACGTGAAGTCACACTTTTGTTAAGGTCAGTTTTGTTTTTATCTTTGCACAGTAAAAATACAAATTATGTAGCCTACCTTAAAATAACTTGCAACATGAGCTTGTATACCTCTCATATTATATCTATTTTGTGAGCTTTTGGAAAGCTTTCTTCACCCTTGTTTGCTTGTTCTAAATTAGGTGTTAAACATGGAAGTTTTATATCAGAATAATGCCAAAAGGTTGGATCTGCTTAAGTGTAAAATTAAGGTATGTCTCAGCTTGAAAATACCTTTTTTTTTTTTTTTTTTTTCCCATGGGTGACTTCTGTTGGCCCTGTTACTTTGGGGTCTTACAAATAGATTTTAAAAGTCAAAATCAATATTTACAGTCTGCCAGCCAACTTAAACTGTCCTGAAGGGATTTGTGTCTGAGGGGAAAGTGTTCGCTGAAGCCAGGGAAAGTGGAGGAGCCGCAGCTGTGCACAGGATGTGCAGCGTGCTTCCCTGGATCCCGCAGCCGTGGTGCTGGCTGCTCCGGCGCCGCCTCCCAGTAGTGAAGGGAGGCCGTGCATGAGGGCTGCCCGAGTTCGGGGCACCCAGGACAGAGTCCAGCTTCAATTAGTAGAAAGATACAAAATACACAATGCTGTTTCTGAAGCTTCATTTTTTTTTTGCTGTATTTTTTTCATGAAGATAAGCAATTGTACCAAACTCAAGGGTGATATGTTCCTTCAAATTGTATTTCCTTTTAACAAGACATGCTCTGTTTTGGTCTTTGTTTTGGTTGTCTGTGGGGTTCTGTTAACTTTTTTCTGTGTAATTGATTTTATACTCTTTTATATGGAGCATTGAAGGAAACTGGTATGACTGCCACCTGCTTAACAAGGATAGCAGCAGCTACAAGCCCATTTACTGGGCATAGTGAGAGAAAGGGCTTATGTGGATAATGAAAATAATTCCCAATGTAATTACAGCTTCTGGCCAGCTCTTACTTATTCTTTTTTTCTTCCTTACCATGTAAAGTTCATGTTTTATCTTCAGTATTCTCTGAAAGTTTAATTTTATGATTAAGCCTTTTTCACTCCCTAGTAGTGAGATTATTTATAGAACAAGAATGCTATTTTGGTTCACAAATGACGGGTGAAGAGCAGAAGCATACTGTGAGCTGAGTAGTGTTAACACAGAAGTGTTAGATTTGTATCAGAAATTAAGTTTCTAGTTACTAGAATTACCTAACCTTGGGTCAGCCTTTCAAGCAGGGACCTGCTTTGAAGGAGTGCATCTGCAAAAGAAATTAAATGGAAAGTGGTGCCTGAGTAGGCACCAACTAGGTAAACCAGAGGTCCCTTCCACTCCCTTCCTAGACTTGCGCTCCACTGTTGGACTTCCCATCCTGACACAGAGGCAGTTTTGTTCTTAAGGCTCCGAGATTGGTGTTCCCCTCACGTGTGCTTTTCTAAAGAATGGCATAATGCCAACACCACCCAAAGCTGACTGCTAAATGGTGGGGGTTCTTGGTCCCTGGCTCAGTGGAGTGAGGCAGAGAAAAGATTAAGCTGTGGAAAGTGGAAACTAGGCAGAGCTGTGATCAAAAATACTGTGTCATATTCCTAACATGATGGTGCTTACCCGGGTAACAAACTCCAAAGGGATGCAAGGGATTGCAGCATTGATAGCCTGCGCAGGCTGCAATCACACCTGAATTACTGGGTTTTTCTCTGAGTGAAACAAACAATGAAGCCAGCGAGAAATATTTTGAAAGCTTTCATGTTCTTTATAGCCACCAATCACAGGCTCACCTAAACCTCAATTCATAGCTTGAGTGATGCAAACTTAAATCACACAAGTATCAGGTCAGAGCTTCTAAGCTGTTTGTGGATTTTATCTGACACCGAATTCTATGTGAATTTCAAAACCAGCACCTACCCCAGTTTCTGCAGACAGTTTTTAGAGATGAGCCAGGAGCTTGAGCTCTGGCTGTGATCAGAATGCTATCCACAGTGCGCAGTGTAGCTCTAACTTCTTGCGTATGGCTTGTATTTCCTTTTTTTTTTTTAATGCAGACACACAGACACACCTCTGGTCACTGTGAGTCTTGCTTTGGCTTGAGTGGCAGTATCAACATCAAAGGGGAAGCAGATAAGTTACAGGTAGCGCCTGGGGCCCCGCGTAGTGCTAGCTGGGGGGCTGCAGCGGGTCCCACATGGGGCAGCGCCTGCTGCAGGAGCACCCTCTTCTGCTGGGCTTGGCTGCGGGCCAGCACCAGCCCCAGGGCTGAGCCACTCACGGGGCTGCTGCTGCCCCGCAGAAGGCCGAGGGCACCAGGTGTGGGAGCTGCCAATGGTGGTTTCACCTATACCCACCCCAAAACTGTGACTTTGGCGTGACTGCACTCGCCATGTTCTGCCACCAGTGCTTCGCTTTCAAAGTCTCGTCCTTCAGCCATTTGGGTTGTATATGGGCTGGCTTAGGAACTAGGGCCTCAATGGGCGTGTTGGAAATATACTGCTGAGGAGGGTACTCTGGATTTTGAGGTTAAAAAATGAGTTCAGCCACGGGGATATGTGCCTGGGCTGGCAGCTGGAGTATCACAGGGCGTCCTTGAGGTAGTAGACGTGCCTCATAGTAATGGTTTGCAGAGCGCTTCCAGCTGTGAGGGGAGGATGCACCCCTCGCTAGGCACAGCATTCTGCTAGTGCTTGGCTTGAATGGCTCATGTCACTTTGCAGCTGACCTGTCCCTTCTCAAGTGTTTGCTAAAGAATTAAAACCTTTGGCTTGACTCCTTAAAACTCCTTGACTCCTTCTTGAAGTGTTTTTCATGATTTTTTTTTCCTATGGATTTGCAGACTATAGAATCTTGAATTCAGTATGCCTGTTGTAAAACCTTCATCAAATTGCGGCTGAAACAAGTTCTGTCATAGTTGAACTGCACATGAGTGCTAGGCGCCATGCTGTAGAGCATCCTAGTTTGCGTCCTTAGAGGAGGTCACTTTGTTAAGGCCAGGGGGTGGGAGGGTTATACCTGATTGATGTGTGGATTTTTTTTTTTTAGTTTGTTTTGTTAAGTATCGGCCAGAGTTGTTCACTGCTTCAAGAATGTTACTTAAATCTGCAAAAAAGAGCAAGTGATCTTCAACTTACGAAGTTACTAAAGAATGTCATTGCTGGGTTGCAGTATATGCTGGCATGCATATTATGGCACATAAATGGTTGGGTCTCCTCTAGATAAAGCAAGGTTCCTGGAGACTGTTTTCATTTTTTTTTTTTTCTCAAGCTTCCTCAGACTGCAAGATGAGCAAAGCCTTTCTTTGAGGGAGGAGAGGGGTGAAAAGTGCAAGAATATTTAGGAAACTCAAAGCAATTAACAGGCCAGCTAATAAACTCTAAATTACTCCTGGGTGGTGAGTTGTGTGGGAGAGGAGGGGAAGGCTTCGGCTGCCCTCAGAAGGCGCCTTCTGAACCTGAGTCCCTGCTGCTGGCTGCTCCCTCATCCCTCAGCCTCAGCAGCGGCTGCCGGCAGGAGGGCTCCAGCCATGGAGAAGGGCACGGACGGGCCTGCGTGCGGGAGAACCCAGGGATGACTCTTGACCTGAGCTCTGAACCGGCTGCTCCATGAGCAGCCACCATGTGCGCAGCCTGGTGGGGCAGGGTTTGTCTGCTGTGTCCTGCAGCTGGGCACTGAGGGGAATAAAGACATGTGCGAGGATAGTCATGTGAGTGAGAGGAAGTAGTAGGAGCGGTGCAGGCTGGAAATTCAAGACGAACATGAAGCGAGGGAGTTTGTAGCTGTTTATGAGACAAGGCTGCTTTGAAACCTGCAGTGAGCTCATGGGCCCTCTTTGGGTGCCGGGGATGTGGTGAGCTGAGAGACCAGTGTGAGTCACAGAGTTGGAATAGCTGCTATTTCCCACCACCAGCTCCCATTCTGGACATGAATGCTCAGGTTTGGAGAGGAGCTAGCTGGAAAAAGAGAACAACTAGAGGACTTGAGAAAAGGGACAGGAGAAGCTGGAAATCAATGTGAGGAGGAGCTTCTGAGCATGCAGGTATGCAAAGCTGCCTTTGGAAAGCAGAAATGTTTAAGCAAAACTTCACCAACTATAGATGTCATGTCTACACAAAGAAAAAAACATACCGAGAAATAAGTGAATCAATCTCTAGGTAACTGTGACCTATTCATGTTTTCATTATTACTTGGGCTAAACTAATGCCCACCTCTCTGTTTATGAGCACCCTATAGAAGCCAGTTGGTTCAGTTGGCTTCTATAGGGAAGCCAATTACAGTTGGAACAATTGGAACAATTACACTTGGAACAATTACACTTGGAAATAGCCTTGTTTAATTTTCCAAATAATTGTTTTCTCTAACCAAATTTTACCTCTCTCCCCACCTCCTCTCTTTTTCTGGCAAAATGCAGACTGTTGGTTGCATTCTCAGTATGTTTGTGTATGTACATAAAGCAAAAGTTATTCTCCTCTGATGCAGCAGGTATCCTGAAGAGAGGGAAGAAAGGTGGCGTGGTGAATGAAAGAATGGAGGGAAGGGGTTAAAATGAGGCCAGCTATCATCTCTCTTGAAACTTCCTGGCCCCAGACATCTTCAGGGAAGATGATGTTCTCCTTGAGTTTACCAGGGTCCAGCAAGCTTAAGTGATTTGCTCCTGCTTTAAATAGCCTTCATGAGGAATTGGGGGGGATGCAGCCAGACACTTGCTGGGTAGGCGAAGTTGCAGTATGACCAAGCAGGGAAAACAGTGAGTGACAGTATTCTCAGCAATCCTGCGTTTAGGAGTGTTTTTCACCAACTCTCCCCTTTCCACAGCCTCTTGTGCTCTTTATAAAGCCAGCTCTTTATGCTGCTCCCTGCTAAACCAACCCAGTGGCATAGATAACCTTCGTACTCACTGCTTCACTGTTTTGCAGTGTCTTTCTACCAAGTGCCTTGCAGCTGCCTTGTTTGCTCTGACACGAAGCTCTTCAGGATACAGACTCTGAGTCTCCTACTCTACATGCCTGTTAGGACAGGGCTGTACATAATGTTTTTTTGTTCTTGGTTAGCTTTTGAATACTAGTGTAATAGGCTTGATGAGTTCATAATACAGCTAAAACATGGGATAACAAAAACACAATCAAAAACTAAATGTGAGCTATTGCACCTATGTAATTCTGAAATGTCTTGCTGTAAAGCCCATTTTGCATGAAAACTTTCAGGCAAGCAGCAGTTACAGTACAAACAGTTCATTTTTGTCCATGGCCGTGTTAAGCCGCTCTGCTCAGAGCTGCAGAAGCAGCAATGCAGGCGTAGGTGCGCTCCGCCTCTTGGCGGGGAGCTGCCTCTGTGAACAAGTTCTCACACAGGCCAATCCCTCCTCATTTCTCACGCAGGTGCTGCCACCCCGCGTGCTGGGGCACTGGTGGCTCCGGCTTGCTGCAGGGTGGCGAGTCATCGCCCTCCTCAGGTAGAGGATGTGGGGGTAACAACGGGGTCGATCCACTCTTTTTCTAGATGAAAGTCCTAGTGGGCTAAGCGACACCCCTCAGCATCCTGCTCTGACGGCTGAGTAGAAGCTTGTTCCCTCTTTGTAGGGTATAAAAACGGAGGAGGAAGATGACTTCTAAATGCACCAGTATTTATCAGGACAAGATTTAGGCCAAATGCAAAATCTCTGAAATTGAATTTTACAGTTATTAGCTGTAAATTAGTTTATGAAAGTAGCACATAGGGGCATGTGTGTGTGTGTGTGTGTGAAGAACAGGAAGAAATACTTCTATTCAAACTGCCCTGGCTGAAATATTTCTGTATTCTTGACTTTTTTCTCTTCATCGATCTAGTTTGGATTTCAGAGTTACAACTTCAGCTATTTCATTTTCAAGGAGTTCTGTACATCATTTATCTCAAACTAAGGTTTACGTTGCATTGAGTAGCACAAACTCTTATAAAAAGAGTCCAAGTCATATAATATGGATATACTTATTTTTACATTACCAAGTCCCTGATGTGTATATATCATTTTGCAGTAATTATGACTTTATCCAGTAGAGAGCACTAATGACACTGCTATCTTGTAGATAATTTTCCCATCAAACTTTCCAGTGATGTCTTATAATTCTGTGTTGTGCAGCATTTGGGTGGAATTTTGGACTTTATTTTTTTGTAAGTCAGTGCATGGCTGAAACTCCACTAAACAGAGTGGCAAGCAGGAGAAAGCAAAGCAAGAGCCTACAGGAACAGCTGAAAGAGTATTTGCCCACAGTTTGGAGGGGCAGCAGTACTTAAGTGTCTCCTTTACCTCCATGAAAGAGCTAAGTTGATTTAATGTCTAATGTTAATTTCCAAGTTGATCAGCATCCCTCTTTGCTCAAGACATACTGCGTCAGGATATAAGACTGGTTGCTGATAAAACAAGTATCTTGGTGATACCAGTGATCTCCTCGGGAATTATAGGATTCTTCTTGCCTCTTGGTAGGTATGCAGGATCTCATCTGTTGATGTTTCAGCAAGACTTCTGTAGGGCAATTTTTTGATGTCTGCCTTGGCTTCAGAGGAAGGAGAGCTCTTCTGGACAGGAGATGATTTACTGAAGTTGAAATTTAGAGGCTTCATGGATCACGTGGCATGAGTGAGAGACCCTAACTTGCTTTTGAGATGCCAAAGGGAGTTTGTGGGCAGCAGTTTAGAAATAACAATCTCTTTACTCAGTCTTTGAGAAAAATTAAATGGAACCAGACCCATAATAACAATTTCAAAATAACTTTAGAAGAATATTGTAAATTCACATAATAAGTGAAACAATTCTTACCATGCTGTCCAGCCGTCCAACTGAGCTGTCTTGTAATACCTCACTGGCTACTTCTGGAGGATGAGGGTGGTGTCTGTAGGACGAAAAAGGTGTTTTAATCCCCCCGCTTAGGGTGATGGAAGAATTGTAATAATGTGACTAATTCCAGTGTTCCTAAATGTATGGGCCATCTGAACAAAATCGCACTGAGAAGCACAAATTACAGCAATTCATCCCAGTCTTGCATGACTGTAAGACTAATAACTGTCTAGGGGCAGTATCTTTAACTGTTACATTATTTGTAAGGATTTAAAGGAAAAGGCAACAGTCACACTGAGAAGCTCAGCATGAGCACAGTGTTACTGCTAGGCTTGTCGTATCAGATGATGTTTGGTTTGAATTTGGTTTATGGGATCACAGTGTTATCTCTGACATACTCACAACTCCCAGTTTTTATCCTTGCTGGTTAACTCGTAATGGGAATTATTCCATTCAGCACATACAGGGAAGAAGATCCACGTGCAGGTGAAATACTCTGCAAGTTAGAGCTAACATGCATTTTATTACTCAGTTGGGAAAAATACTTGGTTAAAAAGATCTCAAGTCATTTGAAGTCCTTAACTAATAACAAGCCATTTCTAACTAAAAGTAGTATAGTACTGTCTGGAAGTGATCAGCCAGGATGTTTCATTCCATCATGCTGCTCAAACTAGGTAACTATGTGACTTACATCATAAAAAATCTCATCTTTCCATGTTTAAAATGGAATCTGGTCAATCTGGTATGGAAAATGCTTGCACAGGCAAATATCTGTTTATAGGTTAGAAGATCTTTATTTTTTTTTTAAGTGAAATGGACTACTGTTAAAATAAGAGTAGTGATAGATATTGCTAGGAGACACATTCATTCTAGGCATTTGTTTTTGATAATATGAATGCAGTTAGTTCATGCAGCTATCATGCCAGTTAATTCTTTTTTGCATTTAACTGCATTTATCAATTGGGGTATAAAATATTCCATCTGGTAACAATCCGCATCAAAATACTGGTCTGCCTGAAATGAATGGGAGTCTTGCCATTTACTTGAGTAAATTCAGGATTTTTGCTGTCCTCATCCTGCACACCTCGTGCCATGCAGGCTGCGGCAGACACATAAATCAGCCCGCAGGAGGTAGTGTGAGCATTTGCAGAGCAGATGTGAGGGAGCATTTCCATCCATCCCTCCTAGAGCAAGTGGGAAAAGGGAGGTCAAAATTCAGGTGTGATTCTGTTCACTTGGTCTCTCTGGCTTGTGGTTATCACAGTTTCTAGCGAGCCAGAAACACTGGGCTGTATTAGAAAATACAGCTATAAACTTAAAAAAGGGCGGGGGGGAGGGTGGATCTAGGGAGGGGGTGATTTATGAGTGCTGTTGTGAGTGAGGTGGCTGAGGCCATACCTTGCTCGTCGGAGGGCAGCGGCGGCAGCGCAGGCTCTGCAGTGGCCGCCGCGTTGCTCAGCCCTGCCCAAGCCGCACTGTCCTCCAGGAGGGTCACCCTGCGCCCCTGAGGACAAGCAACACGCAGCCCCACGCACAGCAGCACTATCAGGCGGTTGGCGGCTTTCATTTCATAAGAGAAATGTTCACCTAAAGATACAAACCAAGCCTAGCGTTTGCTGAGTAGCCTAAAAGAACAGTAACAGCCCACTCTCACTTACCAGCATTTCGCCCTATCAGTTGCAAAATACCTTTGGCACTTTAGTAGGTCAATAACCTTGTATGGGGGGGAGGGGGAAATCAAGGCCCTGATTTACAGTGAAGATAAAACAATAAATAACTAGCATATCTGAGCCAGAACCCACTGTGGGAGGAAGCCTCTCAGTTATGTCTAGTGCTAGCCAACTCCAGCTGAGCCTGGTATTTTCTCACTGCCTTGTTTTTACAGATAGCTTCCATTAAACAGTAACAGAAATCTTTGCAAGGGTGATAGAGATTAGCACTCTTTCTAATTGAGTTAAGAAGTGTTAAGTGATTTCTGCAGCCACTGAAGAATGTGTAGGCTACAGGATAAAGAAACCAGGCTCTATGATAAAGGAACCTCATGATCTTATCTTTATTGTTTTCTAAAGCAGTTGATGAGCAAGTATATTTTATCCCATGTTCAGATATAAAAATAATCTCTTTCCTATTTTAAATCTCTTTTGGTAAGAGGGAGCAAAATGGGAGGAAAACTCCCTCCTCATTAGTGCTAATTACTAAAATGTCCAGTTCACATACGTAGTCCCAGTTCACATATGTAATCAAAGACTAAACTGTACAGGCTTTTCTGACCCAAAACATGGAATAAATTGTTATTGAACAATAATGAAACAAATTGGTCACAAGTGAAGTGGAGAGTGTCCTTTCTTCCTCAAGCTTCACCAAAGAAGGCTAGTGTATGACGAAAATGACTTACTGGTGCTGCATATTTGGGAACTCCTGAAATAACAGTAGCAGGCAAAGACTGAGCTAGGTTTCTGGCCGGAAGAGTGTGCTGGGGAGGACCTGTCTCCTATGTAATGTCCCCCACTGTCCAGAGATGCTGTCAGCATTCGGACCCTGGGGACCCCCACAGCTCTTCGAGTGCCGAAGAGCCCCAGTAATAAATGTTACCATCTGCTTCCGCTTAGCAGTTTGTCTCATCCTATTCTCCATTTGAGAGAGCCAGGCCTGAACCAAGATCACATCCTGAAAAGCCTCATCTGGCCCCAAGCTGCTGCAGCCTGTCTGTGTAGCAACCCCGGCAACTGCAAGGTCCTAGCACTGAGGCCCCACATGCTGACCAGGTCCCCTCTGCATCTAGGGACTGTGTCCCGCTAATTCGTGCCCTCTGCAGGGTTAGCCCCAGCAGCCTGAAGTGATGCTTGTTCTGCCACAGCTCTCCGCAGTGGCTGCCTTGCACTGCGGCTGCAGAACTACACAATAAACACAGAAAACTTGCCTATAGAAGCCAGAAAATATGTAGGGATTGTGTGTTCAACTTCGTACCAGAACAGGTAAGAATGACCGTTGGTCTCTGAACACTTGGCATTAAGTGCTAAATTCTTCCCGTGAGCTTTCCTCAGTTGCCCTGCTCCTGTGTCCCTCTCCTGCAGCCCAATTGTACAAGTAATTCCTGCCTACCCACTGTAAGGAGGGAAGGAAAGGTGAATGATGGTGTCATTTTTAGCTCTTGCAGGTGCTCAGAGGCTGTGGTGGTTGCCAGATAGGAACCTAAGCATAGGAACACCTGCAAAACTTGGTCATGCCTCAAATATTTGTGAATTTTCTAGGAAAATTAAACATGTGGGAATAAAACCTGTCTATATCATCTCTTTCCTTAGCCTGGTTCATATTTGATTAATGCAGAGATGGGAGCTTGGTAAATGTTCAGCTTAATAAGCAGTTTTCAGTTTGGGNCTCCAGAGAAGGAGACTCCACAACCTCTCTGGGCAGCCTGTTCCAATGCTCTGTCACCCTCACCGTCAAGAAGTTCTTCCTTAAGTTCCCGTGGAACTTTTTATGCTTCAATTTGTGGCCATTTCCTCTGGTTCTGTCAGTGACCACCAGTGAAAAGAGGCCAGCCCCATCTTCCTCATTGCCTCCCTTGAGGCACTTATAGACACAGATCAGGTCCCCTCTCAGCCTTCTCTTCTCCAGGCTGAACAGGCCCAGCTCCCTCAGCCTCTCCTCATAGGGCAGATGTTCCAGGCCCCTGATCATCCTCGTGGCCCTGCGCTGGACTCTCTCCAGCAGCTCCACATCCCTCTTGTACTGTGGGGCCCAGTGTGGGAATAAAACCTGTCTACATCATCTCTTTCCTTAGCCTGGTTCGTATTTGATTAATGCAGAGATGGGAGCTTGGTAAATGTTCAGCTTAATAAGCAGTTTTCAGTTTGGGGCTAAAATATATAGTTTATGTAGAAGGCTGTTCAGATTCTTTTAGCCTCTCATGATCTCCCTGTTTCCTCTCTTTGTAAACTGTAGAGCAGAGGCCACGTGTACTGCGGTGCCTCTCCAATACAGCTTTATGCATACTTTCTAGTACATTTTAGTAATGACATAATCAGCACCAAAAGACTGCATAACTGCATAGAAACTTCTAAAGTTGAAACTTGTATGTATTTTTCCAAGCAAAAACAGCCCCTTGCGTTAACATGCTAGTACTTGTATTAAGTTTTCTAAATTCCACAGTGTACCTTTTAGGACATTTCTCACCCCTCTCTCTCATTGAAAGTATGTACAAGAGCTTGTAGAAACCATTTATTCTTGGGCTTTATCTGTACTCTGTCTCTATCTCAGTCACATTCTCAGAAATAAGTGCCAAGGAGTGGGGTCTGCACGCTGAGCAAGACCCACTTCTGCTTTACAAGACATAGGCTCGTCATCATGTCTGAGACATATTTAATTCTTGTGCCATTTTCAAGATGCTTTTTATTGCAAGTAGCACGTAATTGTCTTTAAAATGTCTAATGGGCATCAGACGTAATGCAGTGCACAGCTCTTTCTGCAGATCAGTGTTGATCAGCTCAGAGAAGACATGTGGAAAGTAACTTGTGTGTTGGAACCATATTAACTGAAATTAAAACTCAGGCTAATTGATAGTGATAATGGTTCCTAAGACCACAAATGTGTTGTAGTTTTAAGATAATGTTTCTGATACAGCATGAGCCAAAATTGCACCTATCAGAAGGGAGCAACACCATCCTCTCTGCTTACCTTGAACTGGCTTTGGCACTCATCTCAGTACATTTAGAGTCAATTTAAAGCACTAAAAGAATAGTGTCTTTCTATTCTGGAATGGATATTCCCACAGATATTCTGGCTTTCTTTCAAAACAAGTGTGTTCTTTTGTTCCACTTTTTAAGTTCTGCTGGGTTAGTAAATGGAATCAACCTATTTTGCAAGTGCAGGGGGTAACTTCCACAGCTGTGAGTGCAGGGAACAGGGCTAGAGAATAAGCTGTTGCAGAAGGCAAGAGGGAAAGCTTCCCTTTCTAGAAAGGCTGGCATTTTAATTTAGCTCAGTTTTATCATGATGTTATACACTTGCTTTTCCATGTATTATAGCCATTCCTTTCAGAAGGCCAAAGGAGTGGGTGAAAAAGCGGAGAAGTATCCTGCCTGCTAGATGAAGAATACAAAACTGCTAATTAATTCACTGATGAGATAGATTTGTCTCCATCTCACACTAATGTGTGAGGAGATGTTACAACTTGCATTAGCAGACAGAAGGCACCATAATAATAACATTAAAAAAGGAACTGGCCTGCTCCTGATTTATTAATGTCACTAGTGGAATCTGAACTGATTTATCATGATAAAACTTTATCATGCTTAGTACTTTTACACAAATAGTCCATAAATCATTCATCAATTACATCTTATTCGAGGTTGTATTTTGTTTTGTTTTGTTTTTTCTCAATGCCCCTATAGGCCTAGAAAATTGTTTTGATCTCTGTTCACATGTAATAAAGCTTTTTCTCACGCCTCCACTTGCCATGTTTTGATTTTTTTTTTTAAGGTTTAAGGCTATAGCAGCACTGTGCAGGCAGCAGTGCTTATCTGAAAGCAGAAACGCTCACGATGCTCCAGCAAACACAAGGAGAGTGCGGCGCTCGGGATAGCCTGGCACCCTGCAGCGCTTACTGCTTTGAATGAGGGTTGCTAAAGGTTTGACTGCGTGCCTCTGGAGGAAGGCATTGCATTTTAAAGATGAAAACTGGTCTCTCTCCAGTTAGAACAGTATTCCACTGTTTTCAGCTTGCTGTCCCAGCGGGACCCACACATCCAGCTCTAACGTAAAGGACATTTCTCAGGGCTTGCTCTAATGAAAGAATAAATGGTAGGCATAATGGCAGGTAATCCCTTCTGTTAGCAGAAGCAGGGAAAGTCACAGATCTGTTTGGCCAAGAGAGGTTGGAGGTTATTGCTGTCTGAAAAGGGGAAGCGGCATTTCTTCTCTGGACAGCACTTCAGGGAAACAAGCCGAAGAGGAAGCACCCGCTTAGAAATGAATGACATGGGGAAGGGACTTTTTTGCCCAAATAAATTTTTCAGGGATGGGGGAATGACTAGAAGAAACGGAAAAACCTCTTACGAAGGGCTGCAAGAGGAAAGCTGCCGATTTAGGGAAAGCTGAAGTAAACTGATCAAAAGCAAAACTCTCAACTGCGTGGTAAGTGACAGAGGGCATCACAGCAGCCTAAAATTAGTAAAAATACAAGCAAACACCACTAGGACAGAAAGATTCCACAGAGGACTTCAATATCCTAACTCTTCACACACCAAAGTGAGCCAGTGAGAAAATTGTTCACATAAAGGCTGGATTGGCAGTGCTCTCTACAAAATATTATTTTTGGGTTGCGCTTCTCTAGTGCCTGGTGACGTGGCTTCAGGGAAGGCAGCTCTGCACATTTGTATGGCATGCAAGTTTCTGAAACCAGACCTAGCCCCAGAGGATTCTTTAGACAGTAACTAAAAATGAGCTAAGGCTGCTAATAAGGGCAGCGTTGTCCTGGCAGTACTTGTTATTCAGCAAAAATCCTTGAGTATTTCAGTCTATTAAAGATGTTTCCTTTCTGGGCCACTGCGATTCTGCGTGGCTGCCAGCTATGTAGGTGTTATAAATGCTTAGCTTGCTTATAGGGTGGGGGAATGGATGCTGCTCTATTACACTTGGATGGCTATAGGCACCCTTCCGCACCGCAGACTCTTACTGCACATATGTACGCACACGCTCTGCCCCTTCCAAGTATGCTACGGAGATAAGACGTGTGCTGTATGTAACGGAGATGATTGTGTGCTGCAGGGTGTACCTCCCCTGGGCGGCCACAGCCTTTCACTTGGGCACTGGGGGAGAGAGTGAGAACAAAAACCTCTGTATGAAAACTGGAGCAAGGGAGCGCTATCTGGGAGAAATATGAAGCTAACGTGGAGATGACTCCAACGTCACCAGCTAGGTGCATGGATTGAGTTAATGTGCTGTCAGGGAAAGGAAAAAGAGGGCTTGGCATGGATTAGATTAAGGAACAAAGAAGTTACAGCTCCTGGAATAGAAGCCAAAATGACCTTGCATAACACTTTGGGAAAGTTACCCATACTAATTGTACAGCCATAGATGTACACCCTGAAAGCACAAAGAGTTATAAAGTAAACACACATCAAAGCCACAGTGCCTTAGGAAAATGAGATAAATTTATAAACCTTACAAAATATGCATATTCTATAACATACTTTATAGATAACAATTTGGGAGACTGGTTGATGCAGAGAAAAAAAAGCTTTCGTCAGCAAAACATGATGGGCTCTATTTTACACTGGGTATTTACAGCAGCAGGTTGGCTTCATGTAAGTGTTTTGCACTACTGTAACCATAAAACAGAAATTGGAACTCTGAAAGGAAGAAGAGACTCACTTTGCCTAATTTAGATGACTGATACAGGAGGTCAGACTCCCAAAGCCTCTTCTGTCAGTGCGAGGGCTACAGGAGGGAAGGACAGACTGATTCCTTTCTGGGAAATTGTAAAGCTTGTAGAACTGAAATGGGTACAGCAAGTTCCTGGGCTTGACCCTACAGAAGAATCTAGGTAAGCTATTTTTAGTGCCCATACGATAGTAGCTGCATGTCAGTGAGTAATTTTGACCTAATGTGTTGATTGGAAACTACTTAGCTGTTAGTGAATAATTTCAATCCAGTGTTTTTGTAGGCCTGGATTATATATTGCCAAACTAAAATACGCTGCAGAGTAAACTGTTTTGAAATGAATTGCAGGTCACTGATCTGACATCCTACTTGATAATTCATGAAAAGGTGACCCCTGATCTGTAAAAAATTCTTATCATGTAAGAAAATTCTTTTGGATTATCTCAACTAAAGAGTCATCTACTGCAAGGACCAATGAACATTTACTTTTTCATAATCTTGTTTTCATTATCCTTCTCATTGTCTTTTAGATAAATAACTTACTTAAAATAAGTAGCCAAAGGTTTTCCTGGGCTCTACAATAGTTTTTTTTTTTTTTTTTTTGAATTCTTTCTTAGTGAGTTCAGTAGAAGAGACTGAAAAAACATTTTGAAATACCAGAAATACAAAACCAGCATTACCTTTCAGAAATCTCTTACCTGTCTGGATCAATTTATATGCAAAGATGTGACACCCCTAATGTTTAATTCAAAATCCCTTTGCAAGTGCAAGTAGGTAGAGCAGGGTTAGGGTTAGGGCTATGCAGAGCCCTCCCTTGGCAGCTGCACTGGAAATAGCCATGCTGCTAAGGACGAGAAGAGCGGGGACTCCAGCAGAGTACAAACACAGCTACAAAAAACTGACTTGGTTTTAAGGCACTCCTGCAAACAAAGACACAGGCACTTGTGTCTACAGTTCTTACTGGGAAACAAGAAGAAATGCATAAGTAAATATTCAAGCCGAGCTGTAGCATGTATTGCTAACGGTCATAGAGTTTCCATACAAAATCTCTGCTTCCTGGAGTTACAGCCTTGACAAAACATCAATAAGCTACCTGCGATCAATATTCACATGAGGTACTTACTTGACAAGAGCTGCTGATTAGTCCCTGCATTGAACCTCTGCAGGGCCTTGAAGCAAGAGAGAAGCTACTAAACTATACTATACTTAATAATACTATACAATACTGTACTATCCTATACTAACATGCCTGGGAGGCTCAAATGAAGTGACCTGCCCAAAACCATGTAGCTGTTGGTTAGAGCCGCAGTGGTTCCTTCAGCATGGTACTAACTATCCCATGGGAATAAAGGAGCTATAATGCTGAGCAGGCAATCAGGTATTTGGAAAACAACTGCAATTAAAAAAAAAAACAACCTGATGTGGATGTAAATGATAAATCACTGAGGTCTGACTGTGATTATAAACTGGGCATACTTGGGCTCGGTGGAATCTTTCTATATAAAATGTTTCATGAGATAATAATTTTTACTAAAAGATAGCTGTATTTAGTTTTAGAAGGAAGCTATTCTGAATGCCTAAACACATGTATCTCTCCTCCTTCCAAACTGGATATTAAAATAGATTTAGTGTAGGTGAGTCAAGCTGGACTGCTGAAGTTTTAGGGGCAGCTTTTGTGAACTAGAAAGAAGGGGACGCAGGCTCGAGCAGTAGGATTCCAACTGCATTTCTGAGGGAGGCAGCTACCTACATGTGAGCTCCCTTCCTTCTCTTCTGTCTAGAAAAACGATTTGAATTTGTTCCTATATGACTTTTAAGCACAGACAGATATGGAGACAGAACTCTGTATCTAACCTGTTATGTAGATTTACAAAAGTTGAGACTTTCTTGAAAAAGAAAGTATTTTTGAAAATCTTTTTGTTGAGGTTAATATAAGGTGACAGTAAAACATACACATTCTATAGGCACACTTTGAATCATATTTCTCCTGTTTTCAGAATCCGTAAATAGGAAGGAAACTAAAGAAATGACCATTTTTTACTAACACTGAATTTAAAGACAGCATGTTCTCTTACATAAGCAACATGTTTTCAATAAATTGTTTCAAGCTGTACAAATATGTTTGCCAATCCTCAAAGCAATCATTTGCAGCTAGTTTTTTGGATGATAATAAGATTAATGATAAAATAACACGGAAAACAATTTTAAAATAACCTTAGAGATTTAACATAAATCCATAAAAATAAGGAAATTCTGAGCTCAGGCAGCCAGAGTGTATTTAACTTAGCCTTGTTTTGCTGCTCAACTACAACACATCCAACAGTTCATTAGGAGAAAACAGACTAAGAACACTTGATAAAGTACAAACCATGTGTGCGATTTGAAAGAGCTGTAGGCTATAAAAGGATGTTGTGTTTATCTTAATTACAAGTGGCTTTGTGTGGTTTTTAGAATAGCTAAATAGTTTTAAAGAAAATATTATGTATTTTATTTCCTCTGCTTATTTTTTAAAACTGTGTGACTAGCATTACATCTCGTTGTAATTTTTTCCAGTATAATTATTTTTTCTTCAGTTCACAATGTAACAGTAATTGCTGTAGTCTTCAGTTATCATGAAATAACAACTATTTATTGTTGTATAATACATCATAATGATAAACTTAATCTTTATCTTGACAGATTGATCTCTGTATCTTATCTATCTTGCCATTTTTTGCTATAAAAACATACATAATATTTATTGTGTAAACAGGGTTTATACTTTTTCAATACAAAATATACTAATAATTTCATACAATTTTTGATTATACCAAGAGAGAAAACCCACAGAAAGACCGCACTGATACTGAAATAATTCACTTACTAGCCAAATACTTTTTTGGAATATGACAGTTTACCTCACATAAAATTTAATCTTGGTGGATAACTTTATAGAAATACTGAGTTGAAAGGGTATTACTGTAAGTCAGTCCTCAGTCACTAAGTTCCTTTCCTGTCTTAGCTTTAGTCCACCTATATGTATAGAGGTATATATATATGTGTTATATATTATACACATATATACAAGTGAAGAGCGGACTGCTAAAGATCACTTTTTCCACTCTTCTTCTTGCAGGTTGTCTTTATTTCGTATATTCCTCATTGTCTGAGTGCCTCACTTTGAGACCTGATCCTGAGAACACATAGCTAGAGCTGCCCTGATCCTGAGAACACATAGCTAGGGCTGCCTTATGCCAGCGTGTTCAGAAAAATGTAAAGTTTACCTGCATCCACTGGATATCCCAAATCAATAGATACATTTGGATTTAACTTTCTGTGCCTCAAATGCAAGTCTGTGAAAGGGAAATAATAACCATTCACCTTGCATGGGTTTACAAACCTGTAACTTGATCTGAAGGATCAGTTATTAGCAGTATTGGGCTGTAACTTTCCTGCTACAGGAAAGCCTTCTGTGTGGCTGGTGTGCTCGCTGTGTGTGTGCCTGAAGACATTGTCAGGTTCTGGCTTCACACTGGCTTTTATACTGAACATGTGCAAACTACAGCTTTTCAGACACTTCTTCAAGAGCTGAATTTGGGTTGATTTTCAAAGGTCAAGGGTGAGATGTACACCTTGAACAAAAAAGCCTACCTCTGAATTTCTAGTCTATGCTCAGAAGCTCATTTAGGCGTGAGTTTTCATGTGGAAAATCTAGCACAAAGGAAATAACATCTTTGTTTTGAGATATATTCTTGGAAATTGCCAGTTTTGGCAGAAATTTTTATTTACAAAAGGGTTGAGGAAGTCTTATGGGGTGAAAGAAATCAGGTCAAAGAGTTAAAACTGCAAGATTACAGTTAACGCAAAAAAGAGGTCTTATAATGAAATGTTTTGGGCAGCTATCACAATAATGATCCTACTATATTAATCTGAAATTAGATCATTTCCTTCAGAGATGGCCAAGAAATAAATCACTATAAATATGAACTTATGTGATACTAGTGAGATGATAATGTAATGTCTTGTATAAGACATTGCCTGAAATCCTCAGCTGTAAATGTATAAAAATATGAAATGAAATGGGTATGCATGAATAAAGCTTTGCAACACCACCTTGTGAAGCAGGCAGGCAGATAAAGGAGGCAAGGTTAGGTGAAGCAACATGCCCCAGACCTCACTTCAGTAGAAGCATCAAAAGAAAATCCAAAAATGCTTTATGCCAGGACCCATCACTAGATATCCATCAGGGACCGGATGTTTAAACACCTGAGTCATAGAAATGAAAGATATATTCATCCTTGGCACACTCAGAGTTGAGGATAAAGAAATCTGGAAAGTGTGAGCTGGAACACGCTATTTGAGAAGACAGCACTTCCTGAAGTGATATGACACACTGATGTCTCAGACAGTGTTGACTGAATCTGAGATACCACTTTGCCAATACAGTGTCATCGGTTTAGCTAGGTGCCATAAACCCTGTGGAAGCCCAAGACTTTGCAGAGCTTTGTGCGGTGCTGAAAGAGGCTAAACATAACACAGGCTATGCAAAATATTACAGGAACAGTAGGAAGTAACCCTGTATTTAGATTGCTCTGCACTGTAAAAGGGTCTTTTGACCTTTCTGGAGACAGCTGCAGTTCTGCTTATGGGAAGACTCAGAAGTTTAGGCAGAGAGTGCAATGTGGAGCTAAGAAGTAAGTGCCTAAGAAATCTGCTCAGGTAGAGTTGAGGCTTACATTACATGCACATCTCCCATCTTGCATTCCTTCTATAAAGGCGGAAACAAAGGCTCCAATTCATCCAGGAGTGACAGACTGGCCAAACAACTCATGACTGAGGAAAAGGAATAGTATTTGCCCTGTCCCTGCTTCTTTCCATTTCTGACAAGGCTCCTCTACCAATTCAGCTCATGCCAACACAGGCATCTCTACAATATACCTGAATTCACTGATCTGGCAGAAAACTAATTCTGCAATGACAAGTTTGACAATGAACAAACTGATTCAATTCAAGGAAGATTCAGTGAGAGGGACAGCAAGACAGGGCAAAAAAAAAAGTAGCATCATGCAGACAGGAGAATGGTGGAGCAAGGATCAGGACGGAGAGGAGAGCAAACTCTCCTTTCAGCAGCAGGGAATCTTTGCAGCTAAGCCATTTGTAAAGCTGTGCTCTATAGCTAGGCCAAAACAGCTTTTATTCTGCTAGGAGCTGGGGGAACAGATATCTGAGGGAGACATGTAGAGAGACTTAGACTGAGTACCTTTGACAATTTCTTCTATTCTCTCTTTGACCCAGGATATATGTTTGGGGACAGAATAACTCGTATCATGAATCTCCTGCTATTATTTTAGGCCCTTTGTTCAATTATACTGTGGCAGTGGCACAGCAGAATTCAGTCCTGTTCCTGATGGTGGCTTATCTTCAAAGATTAAACCAAAACAAGAAATACTCAGAAGTCAGATCATCAGATGAAATGTATTTAAGAAGTGATGAAATGCTTGAAAATGAAACTCTTGATGTTGTTGTGACCACCCCATTTCAGTCCTCTTGTGTTGGGTGCATTATAGCACCTTATTCAATGGCATAACTATCATTGTTGCAGCTTCATCTTCCAATGAATGAAAATGACAGAAACTCAATGAAAGCCATGAAGAAATTAAAAATTCTATGAAGACTTCATATCTTGGGTAATAAGTAGGTAGTAGTTCAATGATGAAGACCAAATATTCTACAGCTACCTCATTCTCTGAACACAGTAAATTCCATACTCAAAGGTAGATTCGGGGAGAAAAGGATTTTTTAATTGGAACTAAAGACATTATCACAATGCTTACATGGGGCTGAACGACAACTGTATAGGCAGATTCAATTTTGGCAATACCTGGTGCTAGGAATGCTTGGGTGGGACCTTTACGGAAGTGAATAACCATTCAAACATCTTCCCTCTGTGTATTGTGTTCTTTAGTCCATGGAGATTAACTCCTCACTAAGCAAATCTTCAAAAGGGAGATGATGTACTATTAAAACAACTTGTCTTAGAGATTCAGATGTTCACTGACATCTCAATCAAGCTATTATTGTTATTAAAATATTCTGAAGTGAATTCAGATTTCATAAATATTTCTGAGCTGCATTTGCATGCAAAGCAAATTAGAAATGAGCATACAGCCTAATGGGACATACTAACTTCCATAGGATTTGCTTACAATTTCTCCTCATAACTGTTTGCCCCATTTATTCCCCTGATACTTCATGAAATCTCACTTGCAAGAGAATCTCCTGTTAAGTCTTCTGTGTACAACTTTTCAAGATTGTGAAAAAGACATATTAGAATCTCAGTTGAACTGTCAAAAAATGCAGTAGCTTAGGACAAAGCTGTTGCATGCATAAGCCCTGCTTTTGTGGCTAGGTATTGTAATGTTCTCACAACAAGGATGTGAGATTTTTGGTGTCCTTATTTTTCACTCTGTTAGTTTAAAACCCATCCATCATATCTACCTAATAAAGCTAGCTTTTTTTTTTTTTTTTCAAATGAGCTTTGTAATAACTGTCACCTTATAAACAAGAATTATATAATGTCTATACTCTGCTTTGCTTTTGTGGCATATCAGTGTCTGTTTAATGGTAAGTTTTGTATACACAAACATACAGCAATCTTTAATTTAAGCTAAAATAGAAACCATCCTCTCCCCTCTTCTGCCTCCACTTATGCCCAAACCTTCTTTCCAGTGTTAATTCTACTCCTGACCTGCCACTAAAATGCATTTGTGATGAATTAGATTATAACATATAATACATTCAGGACATTATACACTAGGCAATAAGCCAAAAGAAGAAGCTGATAATCTATAGATCGCTCTCCTTAGAGTGTTCCAGTTGCTTTCATCCACACAAGTCTTCACTGCTGTGTGGGACAGCTGATATTCTACCTGCGAGTCTGTAAGGTTGTAATGGCTTTATAAAGATGAAGATGATGCAGCTGCAGGGTATTTGATAGCTCCTGCCAGCCCACCATGCAATGCCTGATATCATTACATTGTAGGAATGCCTAAAGCCAGTCTCAGTTCTCACTTATGCCCCTTAAATCTAGAGTCATTGACTGCTGCTTTATAGGGATGTGAATCAGAGCAGAAATCAGCCAATAGTTAATAATTCCTCATGATTATAATTGTTAAAAAATTACACAATTAGGTTTTTGGTATTGCTGTTTAAACAAAGTCATGCTTAAAAAGGACAGTGAGAAGAATGACAATGTCTATAAAATATTGTTTTTGTGACAGAATGCTAAATGACCACTTGAGATAGTTGTGAAAAAAGCACTATGCTAATAGGAAGAACAAAGCCTACAGGAAACAAACATCCTGGATGGATGCAGTCCTAAAACACTCTCAGGAAATGATTTTCTCCAAATAATGTTTAAACCAGAGAAGGATCCAGCTGCAAACTCACAGAATGGTTAAGGCTGGAAGGCAGCTCTGGAGTTCACGTGGTCCAACCCCAGCATTTTCAAAGCAGAGGCAGCGAGAGCAGGGTGCTCAGCGCCAGCTCAAACTGAGTTTTCAGTAACTCCAAGGATGGAGACTTTACAACTCTTTTGGTTCCTGCTACTACAATTTTGTTTTGGAATAACTCATAACAATGGCTAAATAGCAAACATTCAAAAATACTGTCTTGCCAAGAATTTTAGGAGACATTCATTGATATTTTTCTAAACAAAATTCCAACCTTCAATTGCCTCAAGTAAGCTAAACCTTCCAGACCAATTACAGCTGGCACTGTACAGGTATATTACATGCGGAATGTCAAGTTGCTTCTTTTTTTGCTTGCTGTAGCAGAACTGCTCTAGAATACTTGTTTCTATTTTCTCTATTGACTCTAGTGACCTTGAAAGTATGATGGGCCAAACTCCGTGCTGCCATATGTGGGATTGCTGCCACTAATTTTAATGAGTCTTTTTTCCAGCGCTCTTTACAAAGACCTTGGTCCAGTATTTCCCAGCAGAGCTCCAGAAGTCATGCACCTGCTTCCATCTTCACTCAGTGGATCACAAACTCAGGCTTAACTGTTCCATGCAATACAAAAGTATTACTTTTTGGAAAAACTGAAACAACTAAAGCTTTTCTTTTTTTTGACCAATAAATGGCCAAACAGATTAAAATGTAGCTGAAAAAGTTTAGCTTGTAAAACTGGTTATAAGACTGTGGAGTATTTTCCTATGACTAATCAATTGGAATCCATAACTATTGGCCAGAAAGTTGTTTTCCTTAATCTGCATCACTGCAGCGCTTCAGCCCTTCTCCCACCATCATGTTGAAGGCCCTGCTATGCCGTCACCAGAGGAAGACAGCAATTCTTCTCATCTGTAAAAAATCCTTACAATCTATAAACAAGAAAAGCCTCTGGAAATAAAAGATAAAGAATTTTAGAAGGAGATAGGGCCTGCCAGGGCCCAAAAGATTTCTATCCAGATTTGTCAAAATTCTTACTTACTTAAGAGCCACAGCAATTTAAAAAATAATTTCCTGTTTTTCTCAAGATCTTGCTAAGTATCTTCAACAAATTAAAACTAAGTATTGCCAGCTCTGCCAACAACATTACCTCTACTAATATTCCATGAATAACATTTACTAAACAAAGTAAAGTTAAAAGTAATAAATTTTTTCTTTCTCCCACTGTGCAGTCCACTCCCCTGCACGGAGTTCAGCTCTCAGTCCAGACCACCCACATTATGAATGAGTGCTCTGATGTTGCCCTCCAACCACCTGGAACTGGAGAGTTGCCTTTTAAAACAGACTACACCCTCTTTTACTTCCTAACATCCCAGGTATATATTTCAGTACTTAAGCACTTTACAGACAGGAATAATACTCACTCTACTGCTTTAATTCTTGCTACAGAGTTTACCATTGGAAGAAAAGGAAAAATAAAGAAAACAGTATCAGCATAACAATTTTTCAGTAAACTAAGATCTTACTTCATTGCTCATTTCAGCCCAGTTAGAAAGTCAAGCTTAATACCGAACCTGAGGAATGAGACTTGTGCACGTCTCGTTCCTGTGATTCTGCAGAATTTGTGGGTGCACAAACTCTTGGTTCAAAGAACTGGGTGCTTTTGCTTTAGGAGGAACCCTGGTGGCTTGAATCTCTACACTGCCCCAGTGATCGAGGCCTCCCTCACATATCTGCCTACAAATCTGAATATAAATGTTCTTAAGCATTTATATATTTTTGGTCACATCACTGTTAGACTTGGAGTAAGAAATTTAAGTGGCAGCAGGGGGACCCTCTGGCAGGAGGCCAGAGAGAAATGGCCTGCTAAAAGAGTCATGGAGACAACTAGTAAAAATAGACATTATCACTGGAAGTACCCTAAGACTGTATGAGATCCTACTCAGGAGTCTCAATAGTTTCTAGATAGTGCCCCAGCACCAGCGACCAGGTAAAAAGTTGACCACTTCTCTACACCCAGCCTTTTTTACAACTGAAAAAAAGAGTAAGAATATTTGAAGGGGAATTTCTTCTAGTGATATGCAGTCGAGAAGAGAGTGAATTAAGGAAAGCAAGAAACTGTTGATCAAGACCTCATCAAAACTGAAATACTGATCAACATCTAAATACATAAATAAAGGACCATTTACTGTAAATGATGCACTTTGATCTTTGAGTCAAGTTCAACCTTGGCATAACAGCATTAATAGACCCTAAGGATTTGTTTGGCCTTTATTTTTTAAATGTTCTCATCTTGTTTCTGGAAAAAAATATGTGATAATAGATTTGCAATGTGCTTGACTTACATTCTTAATGTTTATTATGGCCCAACCTAGCCCACATTCACATTCCAGTGTCTCCTTCTGAAGGCACTGAAGCACCTTCCAGATGTGCTTGATATAATGATCATATTCCTGCACCGCAGAAGTAATATCAAAATTTGTTAATCACAAGCACAAGTTTTTATTTGATTTAGGTTTTTGCCTTCCAGTAAATTCAGTTTTTTTTCATAGTGACAAAGCCAGTTTCACAAGGTTTCAGCTGGAAGTTCTTTGAGGTCAATCTGCCAGTATGTTAGGATCCACTCCCCACAGTGTTAGCATCAGGAGGAGATGGACTGAGAGAACTGCAGACCACCATCAAGCTAGTATCAAGTATCAAGGATACTGTCATCAAAAGAATTATAAATCAGTAGTCATGAAATAATGTCAGGTATGAAGGATTTATCTAAAGACATAAAGAAAACTATTTTAAAAGGTATCAGCACTTTTTCTAATGTGTTTTTAGGTAAAACCTAGTTGCCTTTACAGACAGTCCTTTAGAAAATCTTAACCATTCATTGGCCTAATATTTTTTTTTTTTTACTTTCATTGTTCATTCTGGATGCCTAATGATATTTAAAATGAGTAAATTAATAAAATGTTCTCTGATATGTCTCAAAGTATAACCTGTTTCCCTGGACTAGATAGAGCCTTATTGCAACACTGGATTTTAAGCAGCATTCCACTGCGTTCCATTTAACTCTCTGGAAAAGATCCCTAAGTGAGAAGTTCAGAAGTGCTAGCCTCATCAGTTTTTAGAGCCAGTAAGTTTCTCATTACTTTGTGGTTGCCAAGACCTTTTAGCCACTATGTACATACATACTTACATATACTCAGTTCACTTGCTCAAATACAAACATTTTGAGATGGGCTGTAGTTATCAGACACTAATGTAACTATCAATAAGGTTGTCTCTCAGATGCTAAAAGATCACCCATATAAGCAGATTAATTATAAAGATTAGCTACCATGTTGTAAGGCAAACTTCATTACTTTAATTGCCTTCTGAAGGAAAGAAAATTAAAAATAATCTTTCTAAAAAAATACATCAACTTAACACTCACTTCTGGAACTCACTTCTGGAAACAGTCTGCCTTTTTCTAGCAGTGCTGCTAACAAGAGCATGTTTCTTCTTTTCTATCCAGGAGTCATAGGAGGATATTGGAAGGATATAGGGTATTTGCTAGCATCACATTTCAGCTTATTCAATTTTCTTCTTGTCAGGGACATTAACTTCTCACAGTTCACACTCACAAGGTCCTATGGGAAAAGCACAAATACTTTCTGGCCACATGTTTTGAATTGCCTTTTTATTTTTTTTTTCTTAATTCTGATTTTTGTAGCAAAACTAGTTGGACATGTTGTTCTGAGCTCTCCGCAGTTTCTTTGGAATGTCCTCCTTGGCTTGTTATATGTGATTCCAGACTAGCTGAATCTGCCATTAATAGTGACTTGTTACTTGCCTTTTATTTTTATTTAGAATAAGTCACCTGAACTTTGTTTTTGTTACACTCAGTGATGGTTCCTTGATATCTGTTTTTATTTACTCCAGTATTTGTTGCATTGTACCAGAGACTGACCAAAAGAATACTATCCCACTGTAAAACTTAGGTTAAGACCATAAAGTCACAAAACATCAGGTTCCTCAACTTTGTCAAATTCTTCCATGGCGTGTTCCAAATTAAATTCTGAGTGTATGTTGGAAAGGCCTACAGGAAACATAAATCTTAATTTCATAACTTACCCCCTAGCTATCACCAGCTGTTGCACAAACTATGGTCAGCTGTTGATAGCAAAGGCTTGCCATAAGTTCAGTGAGATACATGCTTTGAAACTGTGTCTGCCAGTGTTCTCCACACACAATGCTGAGCATAGATTACTTCTGAGCTGTTAGTGAAACTTCTCATCAAAAGAACTTCCTGCGCTTTTCAATGGCACAGCGAGCACTTGTGATTTCATAGCCTCCTTGATCATCTGTGGTGATGACAGGCTGGGTTCCATCGTTCACCTCACTGCATCCTGCATGCAGTTCACTCGCTCGAATAGGAATTATTCACATGCAGTATCAGGGAAATCAGAGTTATTACAGCTCTTCTGCTCTTCTGTTGTATCTTCTCACAGAGAACAATTCCTTTCATCCAGCCAATTTC
The DNA here is from genome assembly GCA_013389825.1 of Crypturellus undulatus. Lineage (NCBI taxonomy): Eukaryota > Metazoa > Chordata > Aves > Tinamiformes > Tinamidae > Crypturellus > Crypturellus undulatus. Next base: position 653,840 of record VWPW01012713.1, read on the forward strand.
TAGACACCTACAAAGCTAGCTATAGAGGACAGCAGAAATCAGCACTTTGTCACCCAACAGCTTTTGACGACAATCTTTCGGGAGTATGCTCTCTGCCTGGTGCTTTCTCAGGAATTCTTTCCAGAACAGAACACAGTACTTCCTCCTGTCCAGCTGCTGGCTCACAAGGCTGGATCCAGCTGTGGGCTTGATGGGGACTGTGCAGCCACAAGCAGGCCATGTGGCCAGGAGCATGCATTCTGCATCAGGCAGTGCTAACGGCAGGGTTGCAACCCCATACTTCCTTCCTCCTCCAAGAAATACGTGCCTGGCCTTCAGATCCCCACTTTCTTTTTTGACCTCCTATATCATGAATAGTTCTGTTCAGACAGTCAAAGCAACATCTCTGCAGTATCTCCAAATCTCCTATAGAAATATCCAAAATACTCATGAAGGGTTTTGAAAATGTTCAGTTATGGACAGATTACTGCATAAGAAATCACATCTGTAGCTTCTGTGTAATCACTTGCTTTTGGACTCTGAAGATCTATGCCCTCTCCCTTAATGTGTTTCCTGTTCTCTTGTCTCGTCTTTGTATCTGTGTTATCTGTTCTTTGAAACTCCTCTGTTCTCTTTAGTTCCCAAATTCTTCCCTTTTTGTTTCTTTGCTGTTGTCTGCCAGCACCAGCACATTCTCATTTAACCAGGGCCTGGTCCAATGCTGATTTAATGGAATGTGTGTGTTGGCAGTTTTAAACATGCTATCTTTTACTCTGTTCCAAAGTTTGTCAAGGTTGTTCCCTATATTTCACCTGCGACGTCTCATGCCCATTTTGCATGGTAGTCCTATCTTCTCAACTTTTAAGTTGATCCAAAGTCAACCGTGTGTTGAACACTTGATCTCTAGAGTTTCTACATCATTATATATTTAATTTATGCCTTTGCTGTGCTTTCTTGCAAATTATATATGCTGTGTGTAGTCTGGCAGACTCAGATATTGAATGAAAAGGTAGCAAGTGGGTAAATACAGCTGCAGGATTCAACTGCACATACCTTTCTCTAATTTTGCAAACATTATTTTCCATTACTTGGTTAGCAGAATGTATATTTCTAACCTTTGTACTCAAGGCTTTAATATTTCTCCATATTTTAATTAATATGTCTTGAAAGAACTTATGGTACTCATTGAGTAAGCTCCAAGTAAGCTTCCCTCGCACAGACCCTTCAAATTGCATATTCTTACATTCATTATTTGTTTGTACAACCTCAGAACACTGCAAGATGTTGGTGCAGATGTCACTATATTTTCCTGCCCCATATGTTTGGTTCACCACTGTCTTAACACAGCCAGTAGTCTTAATCTCTACCTTCAACAGTATAATTTTTCATGCCTTTTCTCATGTGAGCGAAAGGTCATATTGTCCAATGAATTATTTTATTCTTGAGAGCTTGTTACTTTTTTTCTGTCCTGGTGGGAAAAAAAGCAGTGTGAGGATGCCGCTGTGTGCATCATCTTTCCTTCAGGAGAAAGGAGAGAGAAGGAATGATTGTTTTAGGCACTGTTCTGGTGAATGCTGTATGAGACATGCTCATGCTCTCTCCAGGTGGTAGTAGGCTGATGCCATTATTCTCTTGGGAAGTTTTAACACTACAAAAGCATATTTGTCTGTTCATTCTTTCTGGAAATAGTCACAAATAGACACTGCCACATACGCATGCAGAACATACAAATACAAGTCTCCTTCACCTGCTGGAAAGCAGCTCTGTGGAGAGGGATTTGGGAATCCTGGTTGACAACAAGTTAACCATGAGTCAGCAATGTGCCCTCGTGGCCAAGAAGGCCAATAGGATCCTGGCTGCATGAGGAGGAGCGTTGCCAGCAGGTCAAGAGAGGTGATCCTCCCCCTCTACTCAGCTCTGCTGAGGCCGCACCTGGAGTACTGGGTGCAGTTCTGGGCTCCCCAGTACAAGAGGGACATTGAGCTTCTAGAGAGGGTCCAGCGGAGAGCCCTGAAGATGATTAAGGGACTGGAGCATCCCTGACAATATAGGAATGTTGTCAGGGAATGCAGGGATGTGATGAGGAAAGCTAAGGTGCAACTGGAATTAAATCTGACAAGAAATGTTAAAAATAATAAGAGCTTTTTCAATATATCAATGGTAAAAGGAAGATTAGGCAAAACATGGGTCCGCCGGTGAACAGCATGGGTGCCCTGATGAAGAAAGACACGGAAAAAGCAGTGTTGCTGAATGCCTTCTTCGCTTCAGTGTTTACCAAGGGCAGCCCTTTGGAATCCCAGGCCCTAGAAACCAGAGAAGGTGCCTGGAGAGAAGAGGACTTGCCCTGGATAGAGGAAGATTGAGTCAGAGACCTCTTAGGGAAACTCAACATCCATAAATCCACGGGCCCTGATGGGATGCACCTGAGAGTGCTGCAGGAGCTGGCGGATGTTATTGCTAAGCCACTCTCCATCATCTTTGAAAGGTCCTGGAGAATGGGGAAGGTGCCAGAGGACGGGAAGAAAGATAATGTCACACCGTTCTTCAAAAATGGCAAGGAGGCAAGATGCCCAGGCAACTTCAGGCCAGTCAGCCTCACCTCTGTACCTGGAAAAGTGATGGAGCAGCTCATCCTAGCTGTTGTCTCCAAACATGTGGAGGATAAGAAGGTGCTCAGGAGTAGTCAGCATGGACTCACCAAGGGGGAATCATGCTTGACTAACCTGATAGCCTTCTATGATGGAATGAGCAGCTGGGTAGATGAGGGGAGAGCAGTGTCATATATCTGGATTTCACCAAGGCTTTTGACACTGTCCCTCACAGCATCCTCCTGGGCAAGCTCCAGAGGTGTGGGTTAGATGAGTGGACGCTGAGGTGGACTGGGAATTGGCTAGATGGCAGAGCTCAGAGGGTGGTGATCAGTGGTACGGAGTCCAGCTGGAGGCCTGTGTTGAGCGGAGTCCCTCAGGGGCCAGTCCTCAGTCCAGTCCTGTTCAATTTATTCATCAATGACCTGGATGTAGGCACAGAGTGCTCTCTCAGCAAGTTTGCAGATGATATGAAACTAGGAGGAGTAGCTGACACCCCAGAGGGCTGTGCTGCCATCCAGAGGGAGCTGGACAGACTGGACAACTGGGTGCTGAGAAACCTCATGAAATTCAACAAGGCCAAGTGCACAGTCCTGCACCTGGGCAGAAATAACCCCAGACACCAGTACAGGCTGGGACCGACCTGCTGGAGAGCAGCTCTGCCGAGAAGGACCTGGGCGTCGTGGTGGACGACAGGTTGACCATGAGGCAGCAGTGTGCCGTCGTGGCCAAGAAGGCCAATGGCATCCTGGGGTGCATTAAGAGGAGCATCTCCAGCAGGTCGAGGGAGGTGATCCTGCCCCTCTACTCAGCCCTGGTGAGGCCACATCTGGAGCACTGTGTCCAGTTCTGGGCCCCACAGTACAAGAGGGATGTGGAGCTGCTGGAGAGAGTCCAGCGCAGGGCCACGAGGATGATCAGGGGCCGGGAACATCTGCCCTATGAGGAGAGGCTGAGGGAGCTGGGCCTGTTCAGTCTGGAGAAGAGAAGGCTGAGAGGGGACCTCATCAGTGTCTATAAGTACCTCAAGGGAGGCAGTGAGGAGGATGGGGCTGGCCTCTTTTCACTGGTGGCCGCCGACAGAACTAGAGGAAATGGCCACAAACTGAAACACCAAAAGTTCCACAGGAACTTAAGGAAAAATTTCCTGACAGTGAGGGTGACAGAGCCCTGGAACAGGCTGCCCAGAGGGCTTGTGGAGTCTCCTTCTCTGGAGATCTTCAAGACCCGCTTGGATGCAGTCCTGTGCCACATGCTCTAGGTGACCCTGCATGTGCAGAGGGGTTGGACTATATGACCTCTAGAGGTCCCTTCCAACCTTAACAATTCTATGATACTCAAAGTCATCAGAAGTTTGTCTTTTTGGTTCATTTCAGAGTATTTCAGTAGAAGGTGCTGAGGATTATGGTGTGTCTGTGATTCCTAGCAACTTCAGTGGACCTGGAAGCTTCCACAGGATATATCCATCATAGGATTTATGCCTATCTTTTTCAAATTCTTCTCCCATTCAGAATTAGTTTGTCTTTTTGGTTCATTTCAGAGTATTTCAGTAGAAGGTGCTGAGGATTATGGTGTGTCTGTGATTCTTAGCAACTTCAGTGGACCTGGAAGCTTCCACAGGATATATCCATCATAGGATTTATGCCTATCTTTTTCAAATTCTTCTCCCATTCAGAATTAAATGTTATGCACAGCTGCTATAGGGCATATGAAACCACTGTACAACTTCTTGTCTAGCATATTTACACAAACTTGGCTAAAATGAGTCTAACATTGTTTTGTTTGTCTTGTGGAAGAAACATGAAGGGTTTTTGAAACTAAAACAAGCATGGGAATCTCATAGTCCATATAAGGAGATTAGTAGTGAAATAAAGACGTTCTGTGTACTAGCAATGCCACACTATCATTCAGTGATATCACACTCAGTGAAATTCCTAGCTTTTTTATCCAAAATAAGGGCATTTTTTTCGTGAAAAGGATAGCTTAAAATATTTTAGAGAAAAGGTGCTGAAATATGAAGTTGTGGTTCCAAAGTTCTTGTATTAAAAGCCCATTAAAGAGGATGAGGAATGTGGTATTTTTCTTCATTAGAACTGGTACTTGTACTATTTGGCTTGATCCAATTATAAAAAAAATCCTTCCTTTAGAGGAAACATTCTTGGCAATAAAATGTTTATGTATGCAGATTTGTCAGCGTATTTTCAGGTCTGAAAACTACAGATATGTGACTGAAATTTAGATGCATGAAGACAATAACATGCAAATCTTTTAAGAATCTACATTTACACCAGGAAATGTGTTTTCCTGCTTGCAGGAAAACATTAGATTCATCCTTCAAAAGGGAAACCAGCATAAGTAAAACATTCATTAAGAGATGTCAAGTCATGTTTTGAGTAACTGCAATGATGGAGTCACCACAGCCTCTCTGGGCAGCCTGTTCCAGTGTTCAACTTAAAGAAGTGTTTTCTCAGGTTCAGACAGAATTTCCTGTGTCCTTCCTCTCATCCTGTCACTAGGCACACTCAGAAGAGTCTGACTCTATGTATTTTACATCCTATGTATACTCTATATATTTTACATACATTTTTACATTTTACATCCATAAGCATTAGTAAAAGCTCTGTGGAGCTTTCTGTTTTCTTTTCCCAGGCTAAACAGAGCCAGTTCTCTCACTCTGCTCCTGTACCTGCATCCTGTACTCAGATGCTCCAGTACCTTAATCATTTCTGTGACCCTTCATTGGACTTGCTCCACTAGGCAAACTTCTTTCTCATACTGAGGAACGTAGAACTAGACACGGCCCTCCAGTAGACACTGCTCAACACAGGGGAAGGATTCCCTAGCAGTGCTCTGCCTCATGCAGACCAGGATACTGTTGGTCTTCTTTGCCTCAAGGGTGCTTTGCTGGCCCATATTCAGCTTCTTGTTCACCAAGAACCCAGGGCCATTCTCTGCAAAGCTGCTCTTCATCTGGTTGGCCCCAGCCTCTACTGAGGCATGAACACCCTCTGAAAGACACCATTGAATACTCACTGAAAAAAATAGGAAGTGGGTTTTTTTTTCCTATGGTACAAATCCTAGATGTAATTAAAATATATTCCACGTTCCTAAATGAGTCTATAAGGGAAGATTTAACTTTCACTTACCATTTGCTCCAAGAAGAAACTGGACCTTGATCTGATTGATCTTCTACCATTTATTAGCCTAATCTTTCTAGGCAGAAGGATTAGAGAACAGAGAAAGATAAGGTGACTTAAGTGCTACACCACGCTGCTCTGGAATAAGATTCTCCCCTCAATCCCAGCTGTGTCATGTGTGTTTCAGAAGAGCCAGCCCTCTCTGGCATGCAGACAAAATGTCGGTGCTCCACACTTGGCATAACAGCAAACAGAGTTCTCTAAGCAGATGAAGTAGGTAGTGAGTACCAGTTCTGAAGTCTCAAAAAAGTTGATAGTGACAGATGATGCATTAGGTGATAACTACTCCAAACACACAGGCAGAATTTTTTTTTTAGGTAACAGTCCTCATATTGATGCTCATTCCTTGTAAGACATCAGAGAGTAGAAAGACCTTTCTAGCAAGAGTTTCTTAGAACTCATGGATATGTCTTCATTTAAGAATGCATTTATATTTTGTAAAATATTCTTGTTTTAAGATGAGCTTTCAGTTTTGAATGGACGGATGTTTTTGAAATGAGTAAAAGACACTAAGAAATCAGTCTGACCTAATTATCATATAGCTAAGAGGCTGAGGGCAGGAACACTTTCTTGTGAAATGCTTAACTCTGCCCTTTTAGCAAGGGCTAAACACACGGCTGTTCTTTCTCTTCCAGGGAAAGGGTTTGTTCTGAGGCCAAAGGAGACAGCTACTGGAAAAGAATCCTATTTAATTACGAAACAAGCAATTGGGTTTGGCAGCAGACAAAAAGTCCTGACAATGGAGCAATAAATAGCATTAACCTCAGCTTTGTGTGTGGTCCACAGATTAAGTGTTTGGAAAAACATGTCGTCTTTGACTAAAGAGAGAGAAAAAATGTACCATTGCTGCCTGTAAGTCTTGCTCCTGGAAAAGCAAAGGAAGCCAGGAGAGGCCAGTTTATTCTCTCTTTGTGACTGAGGATCCTATTCTTATGGTCATGATAAAACGCAGCAGTGATTTGGACGTTACTTAGCCCCCAACCCAAGTTCTAAATTTCATCAAAAACACTCACAAACTACTTTGTTCCTAAAATCACTGTTTTTCAAGGGAAATTTTAATTTAAAAGATGTATTTACAACAAAGTGAAAGCAAATGCAATTTTATGCAAATAAAAATTATTCTTTGAAATAATTCTTGTCTTGCTGGGATTATATCCAGAATTCATTTTTTGAGAAAGCCAAACTGAAACAGAATGACTGAAGTTACATTCCAAACCTAGTAACCCATCATTTGAAGGGCCAAATCCTGTTCCACTAGTGTAAAATATTTGGCCCTATGTTTTGGAAAACAAGATTTTACCTCTGTGTCATGTTTCTCTGTTGCCCTTTTGCTCTTAAGTTTAAAAACAAAAATGTAACACAGTCATTATATTAACTCAGGCAAAAAAAATGAGCAAAAAAAAAGCAGAATGGGAATGTACTGGTGCCTGGAAGGCAGAGGGCTGACAGGAAGCTATTTCCTATTAATTTTTAGGTGAAGCAAGAAATTCGAGTTCATGCTACTGTATGAATTAATGTTGATTTTTAATTAATTCTGAAAAGCAGATACTGTCAACTTTAACAAGCAAATTTCATTTCATTTTCCAGTAAATTTCTAGTATGATCATTCTGCCTTATGAGTGAAACTGAACCTAGTCCTCATGTATGTCAGGGTAATGAGGAGGAAGAAGTCTAAGTAACTCATCCTTCCCCTTTCATGGGACATACAGAAGAAGAAAAAAATTCAGTTTGTGCCTTCCTCCTTTCTCTTTTCTTACCAGTGGGAAAAAAAAGGAAGCAAGGAAAATAGTTTTGCTAACTTGAAGTGAATCATGAGATTGATTGAAGAGGATCCACAAGTCTTCCTCTACAACCAGGAAATCTCAGGCCCTCTTAGGGAAAACAGAAGATATGAATCTCAAATATTCTTGTGTTCACATGTCTCTGAAAGCATGGGCTATGTAGAAACACAGTAAGTAGGAGATTAGGCAACAAACACTGTTTTTCGGCTCCATGATAATTATTGGAACTGGCCAGACTTGCATATGCAGGGCAAGAAAGCCATCTTGTCCTAGAAAGTCATTCCTTCCCGATGCATGTGAATTCAGACCTACTCCAAAGCCTATGGCATAATGCAGTCTTTCCTTAAAATAAATCAAAACTATCAAATAACTTATTACAAACATTTCTTACAGGCAATAAAATAGGTCTTTTCCAAGCAACTGCAAAGGACTTTCAGTGGTTAGCATATTTAGCCTTTCAGAATCACCTAGGGTAAATGTGTTTTTGTATAAATACGTTACCTCACAGTTCACACCATAATTTTGATTTCTACTGAAAGTACAGATGCATTTGATCAAAATTTTATTGAGGCTGCTCCCAATATCAAAAATACTATTCCTCTCCATTAACTACATTCTCATCTGCTTTTCATTCTTTCCTGGATTTTGCTCTGCCCTGCAAAGCTTTGGTTTGCCTTATATAATATGACAGGAGTAGGTGTGAATGAGTTTCTATTTATTGTCATTATTGTTATTATTATTTTTGTTATTAAGTACATCTGGTTAGGGTTTACTAGTCTTAGAAAAACTGTCACTGAGATGGAACACAATTTACTTAAAACCTGCAGATTACCAAACTTCTAGATAGAAATAAAGTCTGAAATTTATTTGGTGGATGATGGCTACATTTTTGCTTTCAGTTGCACTCCCTTATATTCCACCTAGCTAGGTGAGAAGGAAGAAGGGGAGAGACCAAATGACAAAGTAGTTTGTTCCTTTTCAACTGTTTCCACATCTCTTTCCCGCTCTTATCAGGAAATATCAATCAAAAACCCCAAGGAGCTGTCACATGTGATGCCTTGTTGCAAGATACTGCTCTAGTTTTGTCTAATGCATGGGTCACTTTACATCGTCTTCTCCCCATGACTTCTTAGAGTAAAGCATTTTGATACAAATTGCTGATGAGGGAAGCAGAGAAACTTTGAAAAAATTGTGGCTAACAGAGTTTTATAATCATTGTGCATTATGATTTAGCAGGTATGCTTTTGAAGGGTTTATGGTTGGACTCTGATCTTGAAGGTCTTTTCCAACCATAATGGTTCTATGATTCTATGATCTCAGATTGTTTGACTAAAAAATATTATAATTTCATCTGAGATTTGCTTTGCAACATAAATGCACTCAGTTTCAAGTCAGCCTTTGCATCTAAAAGCACCTACAGTTCCCATCTTCTTCAATATCACCTTGAAAGCACTGTGAAAGCTCCTCAGCCTTCATCCATTTCATTCATAAAGTGCAAAACAACTCAGAACAAATACTGCCTGAAAATCAGCTGCTCCCCCCATAAAATAAGGATAAATAATCCTTATTGACACATGCGTATAAGATTTTCAAGCTTTGTAAATGCAAATTTCATAAGAAATGTGTCTGTACTACTATGCATTGCCCGGAGACAAGGCCAGAGCTTCACAACTTTAGGGATGAAGCTTCAGGAGAAGATGTGACCAAAAGCAGACAGGTTTTTCCAATCACAGGCACAGGCACAAATCCACAGGTCTTGGTGAAGGCAATGTACTATGATGTGAAACAGACGAAGACAGTACAAATGCTTGCAGGTAGGTAGTAAAGTGATCTTTTCCTCAGGTTAAGTTGGGACAGTCCATTGTATTTCAGTAAATTTATGTGAACAAGCATAAAAGGCTTGCACCCACAAGGCTTACTACTATGGCATTTTTTAAACAAGGAAAGTGGAAAACATGAGCAGTAGAGAAATGTTTGGTAAGGTTTTGGAAAGGGTTGTTGTTTCTTTAAATCATAGAGATGTAATGAAATGCCTGTGTGGCTGCTAGAAAGGTTTTAGGACAGACAGTTTAGGATACTCTCTCTGTTCCATCTTCCATCAGGAAGTTAGTTTTTTGTTAGAGGGGCTTAAAAAAAGTCCTTCCCTCTGAAAGTAAATACACCCTTACAATGCATTCTCTAGATCATAATCAAAGATGAATTGGGAAGCCAAGAAATACTGTCTAGTACATTTCAAGAAGAAACAAGGCAGCAGTATTTTTCATTTTCAAAACTGGCCTAAAATGAAAAATTCAGGATAGAAAATTGCACTAAAAACATACAATGAGAAGACTATTCAAGCTATGTTTTCATTCAGTTTAAGAGTCCATGTCAGAAATTCTTATAGTGCTCGTCAAAAGACATACTCATGACCTTTTAGACAAAGTAACTGCCTTTGACCTTTCCTTTTCTAGCATCTGGTCTTTTGTCTGAAAAAAAACAGACTTCCTAATGGTGGCAAGATTCCAAAATAGTATAGAGATACTTATTCATTAATATTGTGAAATCATTAACATTGGAAAATTCATGTTATGTTGAATTTTTGCTATTTTAAGTGAATTATCAAAAGCCTAATCCTGATCACTTTCACATAAAAAGAGATACTGACTTGAATGAGAAAAAAAAAGAGCAGTTCCATCTTAGTACAGTGAAATGTGTCCATTTCATAGATACATCTCATGGTGCTATATCTACATTCAAGGCAGGTGCACTTTCAGGTCTATGCCAACAGCTTGGTTTCTCAATGTGCCTGCTTCGTTTATGCTGCATCGCCCCAGGCACACTCAGCACATCACTCTGCACTGCACTACTGCATGTTCTAATGAACAAATAGGCTCATAGCAAACCGCAGAAAAAGGAAAATTGTTGAGCTCTCAACTCCTCCGTAGGCTGGAGCGTGTGGTAGCAGTGACATGCACTTGATAATTTCGGTATCATTTGGCCTCATGGATACTTACCCTTTTGATTTGTCTGTGGTATTGGCATACTACCCACTGCTGAGGAAACCTCATTACAGGGATGTGCTCCTCCCCTCCCAGAAGTTCCACTGCCTCATCAGCAGTAGCAGCTCTCACGATATGCCCACAAAAACTTTGCAAACTTATATTGTTTCAGAGTAGAAGAAAAACAGAAAGTATTGATTATTTCAGTCTTTCAAGCTCATTAGATGTGTGGATACTGAAAATGCTTTTAAGCCCAAGGGATTAAGGAGGGTGAAGCTCCTTCTGTAATGCATTAGAAGGTTATGGTAATGTTATCGATATACTCACGCATGTACCTCGGCAGTGCTCCCTACAACCGTGATGAGCTATAAATCAAAGTGACATTCTCCTTACTTGATCACTCAGAAAGTTGCTGACATTCCAAATCACACTGTTTTGCTAAAGTTGTTTTGCTGATTCCCATGACATATGGGCTTCCCTGATGTGCAAGGTTGCTTTTGCTGCTGCTGTGTGAAAATAACAGTTGTTAGAAGCTGCACTGTAATTATGCCATGTGTGGGCCTGCATCCCACAGGATGGAATGTCAGACTACTCAAGCGTTTATCGGTTTGCTATCCATGGATAAGCTAGCAGAGTTGCTCTTCTTATCTCACCATGTCCATGTTTCTGGAGCTAAAGGTCACAAATTCCAAAAAGTTAGATCACAAGTTGGTGTGAGGCTGTGTTTGCGTCCATGGGCTCCTACCAATGTTTAAATATCTCATGTTTAAACAGAGTTCCTGTCAGCATACAGATGCTGTCTTGAAGTGAAAATATTTTCATCTCACACAGAAAAAATACATAGAGTGAATGAACACAGTTACTAGATGCTGCCCAGTTACTGTTTTTTCTACCTTTTACGTGCCAGTTACATTGCAGCAACTGGGAAATGTCTGTTTAACAACTGCCATATCCCACATGTATTGCAGATTGCAGCTGCTCACAGTTATGCAATTGCGATGAAATACATCCCATAAAAAGCACTAGTCTGTGCTCTGTGTGATCAACAGAAATTTTGCCTAAATACTCAATAGAGAACTCAGGGGAACACATGGCACCTAGAAATCTAAATGGACCACTGTAATTTGAGACACTTTGACTGCATTCTTTAATATTTTTAATGTGTAATCCATCCACCTCAAGTAATTTCACTTCCTTGTATCTGGTGCTGCCTTGGCATTTTGACTAGAAAAAAAAAGCAAAGACAGCATATTTCATATTTTGCTGCTTTCCCTCTGAGAAATGTAGGAAATTCTATTTTTTAAAATGCTGAGTTACAGCTTGTTTAGAGCAAATATTAACTTTGCACCATTTCATGGTCTCTTATTTAAATCTACACTTCTGTTTTTAAACAACTTGGAAGAACATGTCACACACTTTCCTCACACAGCCTAGTGAAATGCTAAATTACTGCTGTGCAAATATACAGGCATACTTGCAAGCACATCTCTTTCAGCTGCATATGCAAACAAATCCCAAACCGGCACATGTTACCAGCAGTGAGCCTGTTTGCATGCTGTTAAGTACATTTTCAGTGTCCCAGTGCTGCAAGACATGCTTTTTGGCCCCACAAAAGCCATTCAGCTTATTCTAGTAGGTGTCTACTCACCCAGAGAAGCGTAAAGGAGCACTATGTATTGCAGTGAATCTTCAGTAAGATTCAGAAAAGTCAAATGGAGTTAGTAGTCTTGGAGTTAGATCCAAATTCAGGAAAAACAATCTCTGCAATAAAGAACTTACACTCTATTTCTATTTACTTCCTCCCTCATTAAAACACAGTTTCTTACTTGTCTTTGCTTTTCTAATGATGCTACACCTCAGCTCAATAGCAGATGCATCTTCCTTACTTGCCAGCAATGTGGTTTTGTGAATGGTTTATTTAGATTGCTATGGAATAAAGTAAAATTATTGTTGCCCATTCAAATCAGTACTTTTGAACCTAAGCTGGTTACTTTCACTCAAATTTTGTGAGTTTTTATTAGCTATTTCAGTCATTATGTTCTTATTAAAATTACAGTATGTTGCAACTAATGGAAATAAGCCATTGCAATAACTCAATAACTTTGACATTAATAGTCAGGAACAGTGGATTTTTCACAAACAAGTTTTCTGGGAGTCTGTAACTGAACATTCATAAGAAAATATGAGCTACATACAATCTGCATACTTGCTTTCAAATTTCAGTCAGAAAATGTTGGAGTGAAAACTATAGCATTTTCAAAGGGGAAAATACTATATGCTATGTTGGACCAAGATACTGTGTTATGCTAAAGCGTACTATCTGGGTACCCAGAACAGAACAGTTTCTTCTTGCAAGGGAAACATTTATTAAATAAAATATGGGGATAGAGGCTAATTTTGCATTTCTGCTATAAAGAACCTATTTTCTCCATGGAGATGTGTCATCAATGACGAACATAAAAGTGATCAAGGTCATAAAATACAGCTGAGGTTATGATATTCCTCTTCACCTTATCATGTGAGGGGATTTCAAGTCAATTTTAATGTGTGGTAAAGAACTATCTGGGACCTAACATTTAAATTGCAAAAGAATGTAACAAATCAGGCTCTAACATATCATCATATTACTGTCTCTGGGTTTGCTTAATTAGGTATGCTAGACACTTTTAAAATCGGATCAAATATTCATTTTTTGGGGACAGCAAATTCACAAATAAGTGCCCCGGGAAGGGAGAAAACAACCCCACTTGGCTCCCACATGACACCGTGCACAAAGAACATTGGGAATATTGGGAAAGGCACATTAAAGCAGCTTGTTTCCTGGAGCAGTCTTGGTACTGTGGAGCAAAAGCTTTCGGCTCACCTCCCCACGCAGAAAACAAAGGAGTCTCTCCAAGTCTGTAGATCTCTGAAAGCTTCCAGGATTCTCCTGTAGATCTCTCTCACTACCAGAATTATCATGTGGGAAGAACTCTCTGACATCTTCCCTTTTTGATTACATACTTCATTATTTGTACTTTGCTGTATGTGGAAGGCCAAGCACTAGCACAGAATCAGTGTTGCAAACTCAGATTTTCCTACAGTATGACTGGTATTACATACACTATAAACAATTACGTTATCCTCACAGAAAGGTTCACACTTGGTGTTTAACAACAGGGTAAATTATGAGGGGCAAAACACCTTACAGAGATAAACCTGGCTACAGACACAAGCATTTGCTTAGAAATACAGGATGGCAATAGATGAGTCATCTGGCTCCAAGTTGTCATGCTTGGCTTCAACCCCACTTTTTCTTTCAGTTCATGGCTAGACTTTCTGGGTCCCTCCATGCTCCTGCTTTCCCCCACAGCTCATGGCACTCCTCTGTGGCTGCAGCAGGGTCTGGAACCTCTCTCTTTCTCTGCAGAGGAATGATTTTAGGTGCCACATTCATTTCACACCCTTGTCCAAGCAGGGCCTTTCAATAGGGTCAGGTGCAGCCTGTCATGCGCTGTCTCCAACACTGCATGCACTGCAACCTCTACATGGCCCCTCAGCAAGATTGGACATGGTCTTATCCAGGGCAGACAGACATCTCTGGATCCATTTTCATGTTTTCCAATCTTTTGAAATTTCTCACTGAACCCTTCCCAACCCTCAACAGTATTCTGTGATGTCAATATACCTTTACTGCTATGCTCAATATTGCTACTCCTGAGGATGAAAACAGAGTAATTATTTTGTACTTAACTGAAGGAAGGCAAAATTCAAATTTGCCTACACTACTGTAAAGCTTTGTGCTGTCTCCATACAGAAAATTCACCTTTGGAAATTAGCATGCTAGAAATATTAAGAAGCAGCAAGTATAATAAAATTATGAGTTTCTCTGCAGCACTGCACTCCCTGAAGAGAGAAAAAAAACCCACAAAAATACAGCTAGGCAAGACAAATAGACTGCCTGCTGATTGTGAAGTTATGCACTGTGTAGTGTGCAATACTACATACTGCATGTGAGGTTGTGGGTGAACCATTCTCCTTTATAACTAGAGCTAACAGGTCAGAAAGAGCTATTTCTTCCGTCCCCAAGATGGCAGTTTCCTAAAATGTTCAGTGACAGCATGCTGGAGGAAATATGTTGTATTTAAACCAAAGTATTTTGATTTCTGAACACATTATGTGCTTTGATTTGCTGGTCAACTAAAGCAGTCAAAAACCTGACACAGGAAGTTTTTGCTTGCTGTGAGTCTGGTTAAAAACACTTAATTATGTACAGGCAAGTTTCAAGTTGCTGGTTTGCATCCCTTGAATGTTATCACAGCAGCACACTAGTTCCCTGTAGTGCACTGGTGGGACCTCATCACTAAAATGCAGCTCATCAGACATTTCTCCAAGATAATTTTTTTTCCACAGAAAATATTAGTTCATATTAAACTTATTTCTTAATTCTAAAATAAAACTTCTGAACAAAGTAAGGTAGTAAGAAAGAGTTAAAAAAAATAGCTACTAATTAGGGTACTCACCTGGAAAGCAGAGACAGATTCAAGTTCTCCTCGGTGTCAGATAAGGCAGGGTTCATAGCTGAGTGTTCCCACACTCTAAGGAAGTGAGTTAACCATTAACAACCACGTATTTCTCTGTATCCTTCTTTCTGCTTTTTTTGAGGATTTTGTTTGGAACACTGATTTCTTCCACATTCCAAAGAAATGTTGCCAATGCATCTAGCAGCTAGAAGAGCAGAAATATTCAGAAAAATGTTTCAAGCAATTAAAAACATTGGGAAGTGGAAGCATTAAAAGTTAACATTAACATTATTTTAAAAATAGAGAATACTAGTTGGTGCTGATACCCTTTATAAAACTGTTATTCACTACCTAACAAAATTAAGTTTTTATTGCATTTTTAAAATTCAAATTCAAAAGTTGTATTTTCTCAGGAAATAAAATACTGGAACACTTTTTTGAAACATTCAGTGCACGAGACATAACACCTTGATGTTAACTGATGCCTGCAGCAATGGCCACAGAATCTCAGCCTTTTTCCTGTAGGATTTGTGTAATAGATCATGAATGACAGGAATGTCTGTGACTGACTGTCTGCAACAGTTATTGTTCTGGAATAGATTTCAGCACTCAGCAAATGAAACAATCAAATCAAAATTATGCTGTAATAGCTATACCATAAAATAAATCTATAAAAAATTCAATTCCTGAAATAATAAATCCTTTACTAAGGACATACATCTTAATGACCACAAAGAAGTATATGTGAAAGCTCACAGAGAATATGAACATCTTGCAGATAAGCACAAGTTTTCTACCCCAGAAGTAATGGTTAAATTAAATCTTTTAAAATAGAAGGCCATCATCTCCAGTAGAGACAGATGAATCAATAAATGGAAAAGATTTATTTCAGGGTCAAAGGCAACTCTTTCAACTGGTCATAAGTTTCCTGTGAACAGTTTAACCCATATTTTGTGCAAATTATGCAAATTGCCATTTGCTAGTGAACGCTCATTGTGACTATTCACTCATTCTGTCAGTGCTTAATACTGGAGCTGTGTGGTTGAGCAAGCAAGGCAAAGTTTTATTTCTTACCATGAAGGATGGCCTAGACTCTGTGGATGAGGTTAAAGCCTAATCTGTAAATGAGTATCTTGTTTCTGTCAAGGAAACAGTGGCAGGTAGGTGGCTAAAGTTAGGAGAGAATGGGGATTTTTAGGAAACGTAAATTTTTTGTTTGAGCCACAGTGGAACATTATGTTCTTTCCACCTCTAAATTACAGATATCTTTCTCTCTTCCTTTCTTTTCTTTTTAAATCAGAAAGTATAAATTTAGGAAAAATGATACATTCATTCACTTAGCTGACAATATCTGCTTTGCTCCACTACTGTCCTTTCATGACAAAATAATCCTTGCCAGAAAAGGTTGGACTGCACCTGGAAGACTTCAAACCTATGAGAGAAAAAATATTCTTCTAATGAAGTCCGAGTCCACTGTAAAAATTCTTGAAATGAAATAACAAAAATACTGCAAAGGAAAAGTCTGTGTTCCCCTGTTTGGAAAGGCAGAGAGAAAAGGGCCTCTATGCACGACCTCTACCAGGGCCTCTACTCAGCCCTGGTGAGGCCACATCTGGAGCACTGTGTCCAGTTCTGGGCCCCACAGTACAACAGGGCTGTGGAGCTGCTGGAGAGAGTCCAGCGCAGGGCCACAAGGATGATCAGGGGCCTGGAACATCTGCCCTATGAGAAGAGGTTGAGGGAGCTGGGCCTGTTCAGCCTGGAGAAGAGAAGGCTGAGAGAGGACCTGATCAGTGTCTATAAGTACCTCAAGTGAGACAGTGAGGAGGATGGGACACTGAGAGTGACAGACCACTGGAACAGGCTGCCCAGAGAGGTTATGGAGTCTCCTTCTCTGGAGATCTTCAAGACCTGTTTGGATGCAGTCCTGTGCCATGTGCTCTAGGTGGCCCTGCGTGTGCAGGGGGGTTGGACTAGATGACCTCTAGAGGTCCCTTCCAACCTTAGTCATTCTATGATTCTATGAAGTTCTCTTTGGCCCTTGTGGGGAGGCCAAAACTATACTGCTCCAACTTTGGAGCCTTTGAAATGCTCTGTATATCTTAGATATTGTGATTTCTAAAATAATAACCTTGATGAAACATATCTAAATTTCCTTAGATTTAGCATCTCTAGGTCTCAAGACAAAGTACTAAAGTTTTCATAAACAGCTACAGAAAGGCTCTCTCCCCTGTTTGTGCTGTTTGGGCAGGACTGATATTGCTTCAGGGGCAAGTGTTTGATTTACAGATCTGGATAAAAAGATATGATCTTTTTCCAGTTTGTAAATTCATTAGTTCTCTTATCTCTGCTGAGGCCGAGGATTTCCAAAATTCTCAAAGCCACTCAAAAGATATTAAAAAACACATGCCCAATCAGGACTGGCATTTACCTTTAACAATATGTTTGTTTTTCTCCCTCACAGGGAGATAAGTTTCATCTTATCTAATTTTACATGTCCCAAGTGTGGCTGTCTACCTTAAAGCTAGTTGTCTAGACTCCTTTTCTGGTCAATAGAGATAAACAAGCACTTTAGGAATACAATTAATCTCACCAATTTAGACATCTGCCTCAGGAAGAGATCAAACATGTCCTAGTGGCCTATATCTTGTCACAGGCTATAAATGAAGCATAGATGACTAGCTCACATGCAAACAACTCCATTGTAGATGACTACACTTAGATGAGATGAATCTCAGCCTAGATGACTTGCACTGCTAGTTGTTTTAATATAATGGGACTCCCCTGTGGCAGAGGCTGTAGGCAATTGCTAGGATTGCCTCTGAAACTACCTCTGCTGATGTTTGTGTAGAACGTATTGATGTTGTGAGAGTCCTACATTTTTTATTCTTCCAGTTTGATTTAAAAAAAAAAAAAAAGGAAATGTAGCTGTCTAAAGAGATACTGCTTAGAATGAGGGCTAAGTATTTCCAGAGGAGGCATCCTTAATTCTGCAGAGAAGATATTAGCGGTAATTTAACACATAGTACCAGAATCCAGACAATGTGAGTGTGCGCCCTAAAGTATGACTCTGTGGTCTGGGAATATGTTAAAAAGGCTCCTTCTTGCTGCTCGGGCTTGTGATGGTAAGACCTCTATGCAATGCTCCACTGAAAGACCTCAAAAATTCATGTGAGGCACCTCTGCTCACCAGCACCTTCCTTAACTAATTTATTTGATTTTTGATGGATATTCCTACTATACATTCCAATGACAAATTCCAGAATTCCAGTGACAAAAATACTCGAAGTCATCCAGTGACATTAATTTTCCAATTAAATGATTTCCTGGGAGTACTGTGGCATAGATGTTGGATTAATCTGACAGAGACAGGAGCTTCAACTAAACACATCCCCATCTGTCATTTAAACATCTTCCTCCTTTCTTCAAATATTTATAGTTAATCTTTCAATTTCTTTATTTTCAAAATATCAGTTACACAGAACTGCCTAACCACAGAGATTACAACAAAGACCGAAAAAAAAAATTCCTGAAAATAAGGTCATCTCTATAGTCATTTGTATTTCTATTACAGGATCAAAACAAACTTCCCAAATCAAGCTTGTTTGAAGTAGTAAGTTTCCATTGTGCTGAACTTGGAAAATGCTTCCCACAATACAAAAAATCTTACTTTCACTACAGCAGTATATATGCAAAAGTATCATCCTTATGGGGGGAAAATCTTGTTGATTTGTTTTTGAGCAGAGCAGATTAGAGGACGTTTCTGCATGGCCGGCCAACCAGCTTGCCTGCTCCTTACACTTGCTTAGCCTAAAAAGAAAAAGGGAATCTCCACTGCATGGAACAAGGCAGACAATCGATGCTTTGGCAGAAATGAGAGGACAAACATTCACCGTTGAATTTCCACTACATAAGTGGAAAGAAGATTTTTCTACAAACAAACACACATTTCACCAATGTAGAAATTAAGAGTGTTCTTTTTTTTGTATGAGTTTTGCAGTATAGACTTTTATTTATTTTCCTACATTCACTTGAGAAGAAAAAGGTAAATTAAAAATCAAAGAACAATTCCAGAGTGTGAGGACATGAAGTTATCTCATTTAAAAGCCTGTTTTGTGTTAGTCTTTCCTCAATCTCTTTGCCTTTCCTCAAGTGCTCAGGAATCAATATGAGAATAATAGTCAATAAAGTTATCCACAAACTGACCCAAAAAACTCTGTATATTAAATTTATCTGGGAAGATTTCAAAGCTCAAAGGGGAAATACTTGACATGAAAACAGATGTCGATATTTTTTTTCAAGCTTAAAAGAATCTTTTTTTGCACTGATCCATTATTGTGTAAATACCTACATATGTTCGGGAATATAGTTTGAAATACTAAATATGATTTTAGGGGGATATAGTTTGAAACGCAAACGATTTTTTATTACAGTCTATGTTATGTTTAAGAACAAATTTCACTTCAAAATATAACAGAAGGTATAGCTGAGATTAAGAATCACTATCAATAGCTACAGCAGAATGTAGCTGCAGTGTGAAACTACAGATTAATGCATCATTTTTCATATTATAAGTTACAATACTAAGTCAAGAGTTGTGGTCTTATTATACAGTTCCACCATTTCTAAGCTATTTGCATGAGAAATTAGTATCATTCATATTTCTAAAAGCAAATCCATATGAATTTAATCTCCTTTTCTATCAGGTCCTGCTTCCTTTGTCAAAAAGCCTTGGCAGACAAACCAGAGGCAATGGATTTACACATGACCTACTTTATGTGGTAAAATATATAAATATTCTACTCCAAAATTTTGGAGAACCCAATTAAAACACTTTCAAATGCACTCACAAAAGAACACAAAGTCAATGGAGGAGTCGAGGCCTCTTTCACATGCTTATATAAGCAAGGTAATAACTGAGATGAAAAAAATGTCAGAGGAGGCTGAAGTCCAAAAATAACACAGTTAATTAGTTAGAAGGTGGCAAAAGCACCGCGACTATGAGTGGTAGTCACGTACCAGAGCATAATGTCGCCTGGCCAGTTAATGTGCATTTTAGTCAGAGTTTTGTACTACATTCTTCACCACAGTATCTGATCACAAAATGGATACTGCTTTGGATGACAACAGCTACACGGGGTCCAGAAATAGTAACACACGCAACCATGCAGTGGCTAGGCCTGAAATTATTTTGGCATTACAGTCAGTAAGAATTCCATCTCGGCACAGTTCTCTAGCTGTTTTGTTGGGCACATCCTTTTCTTGGCTACATACAGCTACCAACTGTAAACTTATTTCTAAAAATGAAAAAAAAAAAAAAGTGCTCAGGAATCCAACAACTGCAAAAGAGCTTATTAGCTGATTGCAGTTGTTTTCTTATTGATATTACAAAAATAGACAATCCAAAGCAATGGAATCTCACCTGAAAATAGGGTAGCAACTCCTCAGAAATCCTGACTATTTGCAAAATAAAGGAGCAAGACTGTCTTTGCACCTCCCGTGAAACCTCATCAGGCTCTTAGGATATCACCGATACAAGGAGGGAGTGCAAAAAAAAAATCCTCTCTTCAAGAAGTCCTTCTGTACAAGTCCTTGTACAGAAATGCAGAAGTTCTCCAAAGTGCAATTAACTGAGCTCAGAGGATCTTTATTCTCTGAGCTTCCTGAATCGCAGCACATTCACACAGAAAGAACCCGCAGGGCCAAAGCGAGTGGTGAGGGTGGTCGTGCCCTTGGGTGCAGTTACAGTAATCTGTCAAGCCAAAAGGCAGTGTGACCCACAAGCTTGCCAGAACATTCTGTGACCTTCGTGAGTCTGTAGCTCAAAGCACAAGCTCTATTTCAGGAGAATTTCCAAATGGTCCATGCTTGTGTTGCTTAAAGTTTCAAGAAATTCTTGCAATTTTTAATCCTTATTTAAGGGAATTATGCCTACCTTACTTCAATCTAGTTTGAGCCCACCAACTTCACTGTACAGCAAATTATGCAGATGTTAAAAGTCAAACCTAAATACTGTGCTGTTTATGCATTTCACCAGTGTTCTTAATTTCTTTGGTTTGCCCTAATGCAAGATACCTCAATTATGAGCTGGGGAACATTGGTAGTTATGCATGGAAACTCACTGTATTAATATTCCTGGTTTTGCTATCTGTTAACTTACTTTAAAAGAAAAATACAGCTAAAAACATCTCTTAGGATTACTGGTTAAATGCTAGTGAAATTGTAAACTGAATGGGTAGGAATGGACCACTGGCTGGGTAGTTCAAATAATGATTTGAGAGTAGAAAGAGAAATGCAACACCATGATCAGCAAGGAAGCAGTTCCTTAGACAATAACAAAGAAAAAGACTATATATCTAAAAAGTAATGTTGAAGTATTTTTCATTGTATTATGTTTTCTCAAATTCAACAGTGCAATGAAGCATTTTAAGGCAGTGTTTGAACCTGTTATTGTACATTAGAATAACGTTTTAAATGTTCTAATGAGATCTTTATTACATTCTTATTATTTAGCAGTGTTCTTGACATCCACTCCTTTTTCCAAACCTTAGGATTTAGCAATACATGGCAGGCATGAAACCTACACACAAAGTGCATCTCTAGATAGCTATTTTCAAGAAAATTGTTATTGTAGTTACAGGACAAACTAATGCTGGACTCTGGGACAGCACAAGCTCCAACATTATTTTAAATATGAGTGTCAAAATATTAGATCATTACATTAATGATTTAAACAGAAGAGCTATACTGAAGCCTGCTTTGAAGTCTAAACCTCATATTACTATTTGAGTTCATGCTTATTAACTGTATGCGTCTACCACCTTCTCATTTACTCTTTCCAATAGCCTCACTAAAATAGATGAAATGATGATTTCTCAAAATATAAGAGGGTAGTTTGGATGCTAGAATTTGTGTACTTTTAACACTGATAAAGCACAAAATTCATTGATTTTTTTCTAACTGTTTTTGGCAACATCTTTCTGATTCTTCCTTTAACATTTTATAGTGCTTTACCTGTCATAAAACTTCAAGCATTTGTAAAAGGAACTGTGTGCAAAGATTTACAGTGAAATCGATGCACTGATTTCAAAGGCTCCAGGCTTTAACCTTTCATTGTCTCGCTACTTCAGCAGCGAGCCCGTTAAAACGCCACACACGCGGTTTTGTAACGTTACAGGTGAAACACTAAGACGAAACACAGCGACTACGGCACTGCCTTCAACCAGGGCTCACTAGGGGGACTCTTTCTCCGCAGCGGAAGAGCAGACGCCGATCTTACCACTGTTAACCAAATATGTCCCATTGCCAGAACCTTGCTTAGAAGTCATTTGAAGAGATTAAAAAAAAAAAAAAATCAGAATTTAGGGTGGCTTTCTGTTGGAGCTGAGACCCGAGAGGCCGCGCAAGGCGCTGACCGCGGCGGGAGCCTGTCGCGCTGCTCCGGCTCGCCCTCTGGAGGCGCCTTCCCGCCCGCGGCGTTCCCACCAGGCAGCCGGGCACTCGGGCTGCCTCCTCGGGACACATGGGAGCCTCACACCTTCCTACCAGCAGCAACATGACTGCCCCAGAACTGCTCTGGGAACAAATTAACTTGGGATTCAACTTTTCCAAGTTTATCCTTTTTATTTCTTTTTCCAGGGCAGTTTCAGACTTCCTAAAAGGAGCTTACTTTCGCCGAGTTACTTTTAATGCCGTTTTTACATTTTTTTCTTTCTCTCTAACGAGCAATTTCAAAGAATTAACCAACGTCTCAGTCATCGCTTCAACTTTCGCTACTCAAATCGCCGTTAGGCTTCACAGACCTGTCCTGCAGAGACGAGGACACCGTCCGCGCCCTCCTCGGCTCCCGCAGCGGTTGCCCCTAGCCTACACCCTTCACCTCCACACGTCCGGAGAAGTCTGCTCCTGGGGACGGAGAAGGAAAGGAAGGGAAAAACAACACCAAAACTCCTTCCTCCTTCCTCGCCGCCCGGCGGGGCCAACAAAAGCCCCGCGCACGCGCCTCCAGCCCCCTAACGGCTCCCCAGCGACCCCCTAACGGCTCCCCAACGGCCGCGCCGCCGCAGTCCCCGTCCCGCCGGGAGCCGCTCCCGGCCGCGGACTACAGCTCCCAGGATCCCCGTCGGAAGCGCCGTCCCCTTCCCTGCCTCCCTTCCCCCTTCCCGGCCCTTGTTGTTTGAAAAGGCTCTGGCGGAGTTTCAGGAGGAGCCGCGGCGGCTCCTCAGCTCGCTCGGGACGCGCGAGGCCGCCCGCCCTCCTGCCGGGGCGGGGAGGCGCCGCCGCTGTGAAGGAAAAGCGGGCAGGGAGGCGGGGGGAAAGGCTTTGGATACCGAACCCGCCACTGCCCCCTGAGCCTCGGGAGAGAGGAGGGGAAGCCCCCCCGCTCTCGCCCCGTCGTCGGGAGGGTCGTGGAGGCGGTGCCAGCGGCGCGGGGCGGTGGCTGGATCCTGCCCCGGGACGCCGGAGCCGAAGTTGGTGGCGGGGCGGCGGCCGCCGCTCCTGGTCGTCTCTCCCGCTGCTGGAGTGAAGGGCGGCGAGGAGGAGGAGGAGGGGGGAGGAAGGGAGCAGCCTCCCCTTTCGGCCACGCTCGTTCTCGCGCTCGGCCTCTGCTCCGGCTGTTTGTTTGTGCGTGAGAGACAAGACACACGCGCTGCTTCTCGCCCGCCCCTTCCCTCCCTCCCTCCCTCGCTGCCGCCCGCCTCGCTCCCTGCCCTCGCCCAACAGCCCCGAGAGGCCGGAGCGGGCGCTGTGCTACCGCCGCGGCTCGGCGCTGGCGCGGAGGAGCAGCACGGCGAAGAGGAGGAGGAGGACAACGAGACCAGTGCCCCGGCGGCGCAGCCATGAGCGGCGGCGAGGTGGTCTGCTCGGGCTGGCTCCGAAAGTCGCCGCCGGAGAAGAAGTTGAAGCGCTACGTGAGTGCCCGTTCCCACGCGCGCCTCGCGTCCCTTCCCGCCCGTGTCCGCGGGCGCCTTTACCCCTGCGCCCGGCCCGGCCCGGCCCGTTCCGTCCCGGCGGCTCCGGGCGCTGACAACGCGAGGGGCCCCCGCCCCGGCCGCCTCCTGCGGGACTTGCGTGGGTCACTGTTTTGTTTGTTTGCTTCCTTCTGTGTTTGCTTTATTTTTCTCTTTTTTTTTTTTTTTTTTTTGGGGGGGGGGGGGGGGGGGGAAAAAAAAAAAAAAAGACGCCGAGCGGTCAGATGTTTCTCTTCATTTTTATCGCCTTTTTCTGAGGGAGTTGGGAGCGATGGAGGGCGGAGTTTTTCCCCTCTTCCCTTTGGATCCGGGCTTGGAGATATATGCATTTTAAATGTAAACACTCGCCGTGCGGGTGCCGAGCCCGGACCGGGTCCCCCACCCCCTCCCCGCTCCGTGCCGCGGCGGCCGGAAAGTCGCTGCCGGACGGGCCGGGGCACCCGGGATCAACCGGGAGAGGAGAAGAGTTTCAAGAATTTTTCCTTTTATTTTATTTATTTATTTTATAGCAGCCTCCTGTTGCTCAGAAATCTGTATTTTCATGAGGCCGTAGCAGAGCTGATATTTGGGCTGCAGGCAAGTAGTGCTGCTCTGCTGAGAGGGCAGATTTAGTGAGGGGAACAGCAGTGCCCTTGTGCTCGGCCCAGGCGCTGTCAAGTCACGTAGGAGGCTCCGGTGAAGCCAGGAGCCCTGTGCCCAGGCCCTTTCCCACTGGCACTCTGAGTGGCTTCATGCTATTTGCGTGGCTCGTATCAAATGTGGGGGCCTCTTTTTTTCTCTCTTTAATCTTTGTTTAGCAAGTATTTAAATAGAAACAGCCTTTACCATTACCAGCTTTTACAAAAGTAGTTAAACTTCACAGATGAATCTGCAGAGTGCAGCTCTTACTTTGACTGTGTAATTTTCATTTTTGGGTGATTAGCAGTCACTTTATGAAGAATAAACTCGGAGAAGTGCATTCTGGTTGTCACCAGTGGAATTTTGAATGCTGAGGAATTGGCCAAATGTGACTCTTCTGTTTTTTTTTTTTTTTTTTTTTTTTTTTCTTCTCCTTCAAAAAAGGAGGATGGGGGAAGTAGCCCACTCCCCTGTTCCCAGTGGCAAAAATGCTTTTCATGCTGAGAGTGCAGGATCAGACTTGCAAGGAGAATGTCCTCATGGGCCAGGGGAGGGCTGAGCTTCCCTGCCACATTGGGCAGGGGCTGTTTTTTTTAGCTGATTTGCTGCATGTACTTGTATATATGCTCCTAGGGTACCACTTAAGCGGTGAAATTGTGAAGGTGGTAAAGTATTTAAGTGTTTTTTTTTTTTTTTTTTTTTTTTTTTTAAGTTTGAATTAATTTTCTGCGCAGGTTTTAAATTGCAAGCAGTTATGCTTGCTGTTGATGGAAGATGCTATGAACAGGAGTTTGGTGTCCTACATTGATACCATTATTCAGCCTCTAAACACACTAGCTTTTTTTTCCCCCCCGTGTACTCCCTTCTGTGTTAGGATAACATTCTAGCCCTCAAGAGGAAACCTCTAACTGTGGTGTTGGTTAAGGAGTTCCCAGGCCTGAAGAAGCAATTCCTCTATGTTTGCTTGAAACAGAGGGCTTTTTGAGGATGTGGAATATCAAAGTGATGGTATGGCAGGCTTATATTAGCTCTAGGATGACTCAGTTGGTACCGCTTCTGTATGCACTGTAGGCCATAAGGTCATAAGTTTAAACTGTGCACATTGCTGTGGACTGTTATCTGCTTGTACTCTCCTGTGTGGAAGAAAGGGGCTGGTCAAGGGAGGAATTAAAGCGAGATCCCTCCTGCTTGTCTGTAGTGCTGATTAGTTGTAGACTGGAGGTTCATGTCCACTTCCAAGGAATAAAAGTGACCTGGGCATCATGCTTGTGGGCTTTGTCCAAGCAAAAAGTTGACATACACAAGACAGTGAATTTGCATTGCATGCGCAATGATTGAAACCTTGGCTTCTGCTCTCTCTAATTTTATGTCTTTGAGGTGCAGGCAAGCTGTGTTTTTTAAAGCTATGTTTTATACTCATGATATTTCAGGAGGCTGCACCAGAAGAAAAGACAAGAAAGCGTTTTTCAGTAGAAAACTGCTCTTCTGCAACACATAGTTTTCAAATATATATATGGAAAATTGTAACTTCACGCCCTATTAGTTTTTGCATGGAAGGATTGGGGCAAATCCAGGTTACCATCTGGAGATAAAAAGTTTGAAATTGCAGTTAAATATGGTTTCAGTTCTTAGGAAGGGTGAAAAGGAACACTTTGAAGCTAGTGCATAGACATATGTTTCACAGGAACTTTAATCTTTTTTTGAAGCAGTTGAACACAGTATTACACTAGCTTATAGCCATTTGGAGCCTAAAAAAAGAGCTGTCCTGGAGGTGGAAAAATCAGATTTGCTTGGATGTATGCCTTAGCACCATGTATTTGTTTTCCTACCTTAAAAGCAGTCCTATTTTCATGTCTTGTTCATGCATTTTTGGTTTGAAAGTAACTTAAAACTAACCATTGTCACCTGTTGCTGGTTCCCTGGAGCTGGGAGAAATCAGTAAGAGGACTGATTTGTTTGTTGGAATGGGCTAGTTGTTTCCAGCAACAGATCTCTAAGTGAAAAAGTAGTTACAAGTAGCCTTTGGTGTCAGGTGTGGATCAGAGGTGGGGATGTGGATTTAGGATGGGAGAAGGGAAAGGAAACTGGGGCTAAATCCTGCATAGGTCTCATGTGATTGTTATGAGAGAACTGGCTTTTACACAGGGATGGGGCACTACTCTGTTTTGCAGCTTCTGTTACCCTCTGTGCTGTCTTCTGTTCTCAATTGCTGTTAGTTTTGCGTATGCTTTCTTCTTTAACCTACTGCCTCTAACTTGCATTTTTTTTATGCTCTAATTCTCTCGTTTTAAAAGATGTAGGTGGAAAACCTCTTCCCCCATCAGTCCTTTTAAAAATGACTAGTAAAACCCGATTTCATAATTCTCTACTATATTGCAGTTCTTGTGTGCCAGCAGAAGTAGCTGATTTTTGGTGTGGTAGCCCGGTCTAGAGAACCAGATACTTAAATACAGCTGTCTGCTTGGTGAAGTAAGGATGAAAATGCTGACTGAATAGGAGAGACTTTTGAAATATCTCTTACAATTGCTACATTTTCATTTGTGTGGTGGCTAGGATTAAGTATGACTAATGAATATGCTTAAAACCAGGATTTTAGTCTTGATGCTTGGTTTATACAGTTGGTTCACAGAAATTCTACTGATGCAGAGAGTAGCATTTGGTGTTTTGGCAATTTTAAAGCAAGTGTGAT
Source organism: Crypturellus undulatus (assembly GCA_013389825.1). Taxonomy (NCBI): domain Eukaryota; kingdom Metazoa; phylum Chordata; class Aves; order Tinamiformes; family Tinamidae; genus Crypturellus; species Crypturellus undulatus. The sequence continues at coordinate 681,147 of VWPW01012713.1, forward strand.
ATAACTGAGACTGAGCTTTATATTGCAGTAGCTTATGTTCTTGAGTGAAAATGTGATAACATCTCCACATTCTTACTGAAATAAGCTCTGTTCTGTGAAAGCTAAAAATAATCTTAAAAAAAAAAAAAATACAAGCAGTTGATATTGGAGGAGGAGCCACCACTTTTATGGGTGGGTTGGTTCAAGACTTTTCTGTGTATCTTACTTTGTTCCCTGTGCTTACAGGCTCCCAAGACAGTTTTGAAAGTAAATTAGACACCTTAATTTTCATCCTTCTCTCTTACAATAGTGCAAAACCAGAAGGATTTTTTTCAATTCATGCCTAGTTATTTAGAAATGAAGAGTTTAAAAATGAAACAGCTTTGTTTCTTTGTTTGTTTTGTGTTTTTGTTTTTTTTTCCCCCCTCCTTCTCTACAGAACACCAGGGGCACACTGATATAATTCAGAGAAAAAATGTGTAGCATTCCACAACTTATTCTAATGTTGTCTGGTTTAGACAACCGGGATGAGGTAGTGACTAAAACATGACAGATTATTAAACTGATTACTGAGTTTTGAACTATAGTCTAAGGCAGTACAGGTGCAAAAGTAGTAGAAATAAAATATTTTACTATGGGTCTGTTTGGCAGTTGCTCTTTGGCACTAATCACATAGCTCCTATTCTGTCTTGAGTAATACTTAAATGTGCTAATATATGTAATGGTGTTAAGAAATATTTTATTCAGCAGAATAGCTGTAAACCAGTAAAAGCTGAAGTGCCTGACAAAAATCTTCTTTAAGGAAGCCATCTGTTCGCTAGAACCTTTTGTGATCTTCCATCAGCATGGTAAGCAAATTAAAAAGCCGGCTGATTTACACACACACACACAAAAAAAAAAAAGATAGGTTGGTTTGGCGTCATTTAATGCTATTCCTGTGGAATGGTCAAGTTAATTCAACATAGGTGAGCCTAATCTAGTAATACTATGAGGCATCTTAATATTCTGAACATGGTTGTGCTTCTCCTCCTCCCAGAGTTGCTGAGGAGTTTGCAGGCATCAGACTATGCTTGTGCAGGAGCCTTATGCTACAGAAGAAAGGAGTCAGGTGTGGCTTTGGGGTACCTTCACATAGCAAGCTTGTGCTTTGGGCACTCTGTCTCATCGTAGCAACACAGAAGCTAGTGTGCAGGTATTTATTACCTTTGCCCTGTGGGCATTTGCAGCCCGCGCTGGCTGCTGTGCTGCGAGAGCCATGGTGCCAGCAGCTACTGAGCTGCTGTGCGCGCTCTGAATCCTCTCTGCTTGAAGGGCTCCCGAGGGAGAGGCTGGAGAGTCCATATACAGAACTAATATGTCTAGTATGCACCCCTACTAAGCAAAAGGAGTCTCTTCTGCTAGTTATTCTGCATCTTATGTGATATCCTGTACTGATGTACACTGCTTAATGTAAATGTTTCTGAGCTGGGCTGATAAGTCTTCTAGTACTCAAAGTCTTTAAACAATTCTGTTCTAATAAGTAGTTAGAGACTTAAGCAGCAGAAACGTTCCTGTTCATCTTTAAGTGAAGATGAACTGTTGGACATATGAAATTATCCAGATATTTATAAATGTACTTCTTGAGTACTTGAGAGTTTTTGTTAACTGTTCCTAGATAGTAGTTCTTATTCTGAGGCTAAAATAGCTGAGAGATGAGTCAATTCCTGCCTTTTCAATGACATTGCAGACCATTCTCAGTTGGGTGTACATCAGGTTATGGATATTTTTTTCAGTCTGCTTCTGCCTTCTGGTAGATGTGTTGAGATTCGGTGCATCTGATTACAATTTAATGAAGAACTTAACAGGAACAGGGGGAGGAAGTGGAAAAGTGAATGAATGTCTCCAGCTTTTGGGGATGCTGCATAGCAGCTGCTCTTCGACATATGCCCAAAGTGCTGCAGTGTTGAACATCTAGTGTGAGCTACATATATTATGCCATCAGAAGAGATCATGAAATATCATGAATTTAACTTCCAATTACATGCAGATGATCTCATTTTGCATCTTTTAGTCAGCTGTAAGCCAAAAGGCAAGGAAGGCAGCTGTGTAAAATAAATGTGAATTCCATATATTGAGAAAAGGAATGTTTTTACAGGAAAATTTATTTACTTATTTTTTTAAAAATAGGCTTTTACTGTCAAAAAGAGCACAATTTTGGAAGCCTCGAGGAAGTACTTCCCTGCTCTCAAACACCTGTAGAGCAGTGCTGTTATTTTTGGTTAACATTCTTTCAGGTGGGATATAATCTTGCGTTTTTCAGTCTGTTTTTTGTGTATTGAACTTTATTTATAAAGATGAAAGTGACAGATGGAAAATGGATTCCAGTATCCTTTCCTTTTTTTTTTTTTTTTTTTTTT
>VWPW01012713.1:687052-770650 GCA_013389825.1 Crypturellus undulatus
TTTTTTTTTTTTTTTTTCTTTTTTTTATCCTAATTTTGCTTCTGTGTTGAGGTATGAGGTAAATTAGGAGTGTGATCCTGTCTGGACATTTGCTTCCCTAGAAAGTAGTAAACTGTATGAACTTGATCTGAGTTTTAAGCTGCAAACCGATAAAATTTTATCACTGTTGAATATTTGCTTGTTATAAATTCACAAACTCTTGTGGTGTTACTCATTCAAGAATTTTTTTTTTTTCCTTTCAATTATACATTACATTAAGTCTTATTCTTATGGTGGAGTTAAACTTGGCTTTTACAAATTTTTTCTTCTTGGGAAATAAATGTGGAAAATAACTTGGAACAATAAGTCTATCTTCCCAATCTTTGCTCCTAGTGCCTTCCCGTATGCACTCTCTGCTCTGTTATTGCTGAGACTGTTTGCATCATGCTTTGTAGATAAGATTTGCAGCCTAATGACTTGTTTGTTACTCTGTGGGGAAAAAATGTCCTTAAAGCTCAAATGTTGAGGTAATGTCACGTTCTTGGTTATGATCTATCTCACACCTGTGTGCACAACGAAGTTAAATTGCATAAGCTTGTCAGGGCTGTAAAAAATAACTGAGCTATCCTTTATTAAAGATTTGTCAGCAGACAGTAATGACTGCCTCCTGAGTCTATGTGTTATTCGAAGATAAATCTATTTTCTCCTTTCTGGAGTTTTGGGGGATGGAAAGAAACTGGGTAGGGGGAGGGATCTATAAAAGTCAAGAGCAGTTTTCAGCTGACTCATTAGTGAAAACTGGGAAACTTCACCCTGGTTTCATCCCAAAGTGTGTGGGTTTTTTTTTTTTTTTTTTTTTTTTTTTTTTTTTTTTTTTTTTTGTCCCAGGACAAGTAACAGGACAGAGTTTTTCTGCCATGATATATGCTTTAATGATAATTTAATTGCATTTTCACACTTTTTCCTTGCTCTGAATGGCTTTGATCATTTGTGAGTGTCTGCTGCTCCAGGATCAAAAAACAGATTGCAGAAATGTATAGCAGAGAAGTCTTCACCAATTATATAAATGAGACACTATCACCATTAGACATGATCATGTTCTTTGGTGCAGCCATAACTGGCTGTGTGACTCAAATCTTCTAGTGTGCCTTCTTAACTTTGGAAAGGGCATATTTTAAAACTGTGGTAATAGTGTGCACAATTAGCACTAAGTTTTTGCTCTGCAGGTACTGCTGAGAGCTGAGTGCGGACTCATTGGAGGGGAGGTACAGAGTTGCTGACAGTGCTGGTGCTGCAGCCGCTTCCCGGTGCTGTGCTTCTGTGTTGCCTCTGTGTACCTGATGTCTGACCAAGTGTGCTCCTACCTCCTTTTGTGACCTAGAAGGAAAAAGCAGCTCCTTTTCCACCCTTTTCCAATTTGCTGTTGCTGAACTGCTGGGAATTTGAGTGCCAGCTACTGTGGAGGCATTTTCTTGGCCAAAATTGCCTCCTGATTGTCGCTGCATGCACTGGGGCACAGACACCGTTCCAGATGGGCTGAAGCCCTGGTGTCTTCAAAATGCTCCATGGCAGCAGCATGAAAACAGGTTTCACCATTGCGGCTCAGCACTTGCCATGGGATGGCTCAGAGGGAAGGAAGGGGCTGGTTTCCCCGTGCCTTCTGGAGACTGCTGTGTGAAAGACGGCAGGATGGCGTGCTCCCCTCCGAGACCTCTGACTGCTGGAACAAAACAGAGTTAAAAAGACCATAATCTGCCCTTTCCAGCTGGGGGGCTGAGCTTAACAGATGTTTCTTACTCAGTGCTAGGGAGGAAAGTCCCTGGCCAGCCCTAGGAGAAGGGGTGAAAGGTGATGAAACCTTGTGGAGCCTGCTCAGATCTTCTCTTCAGCCCTGCACAAGTGAGAGAGGAGATCGAAAGCTCAAGGCTGTCGTGTCTTCTCTTCTTCCTTCTCATGACAGCTATTTTGTGTTTATTTTCCTATTTTTAAATTGCATAATTCAGTCTTTCCTGTCACTTCCTAGTGTCTGAATCATAGGTAGCTCTTCCTGCCCACAGTAAACAAGCGTTTTACTCCTGGCACCTCCCCAAAAGTTATTTATTTTATTTTTAGCGGGGGAGGAGTGGGGAAGTCTCTCTGAGAAAGTACTTGGGAAGTTAATTTACTTGTGTACAGGTTGGGTGAGCTGCTTTCTGCTTATTTCTATTGCCAACTGAATTCTTTCTTTTTCTCATCAGCTGAAAGGACACATCAGCTCAGAAGATCAAGACAAGCAGGTGAATGGTAGCAGTGGTAGCAGATGATAAAAGCTGTGCATAAGCAGTGTGCTAAGCTAATAACTGTAGCAGCAAGGGAAGGTTGCTTCAAGCCCTCCTACTATTGCCATTCCTTTTTCCCTGTTCTCTTCAGTACCTTGCTGAGATCCATGGTGTCTGTGATTTAATCCATTTCTTACGGCAAATGCTGTCAAGTCTAATACTAGGATTTTTTGCTTTCCTGTCCCATGTGTCCTCATTTCACTACCCAATTCCTGCTAGTAAGGTAGGAAGAAGCTGGGAATAGGTCAAATATCTTGAAGGCAAACTACATCAGGCAAGAAAAACGTCAGTGTTATACTGACCTCTTAATTATGCTTTCTTGTAAAAGGGAAGGAGCCTTCAACAGTTAAAGCTTACATTGACTTTTAATGGCCTTTCATATTGTAGGGAAAGCATGTTCTTCGTGTGAATAACTTTAAAATTTGGTCAGTTGTGCCAATAAAGCAAAGCGATAGAATGTTACTCTATCCTAATACCAGTTGTAGAGGAGACAGTCTCAGCAGAAGCCTTGTACTGTGACATGCCATTGGAATACTTTCTATTTCAGGTTTCTCCTGAATGCTGGTAACATATGCACAGACCTTTTCCTTGGACCATTTGTTCTTCTCCAGTGAGTAAAGGAAAGGATAGTTGTCCTCAGGAAATTTGATGAAAGATTTTGGAACTGCTCATATATCTTAAGTTTTAAGTTGCATGCTCCCCCTGTTTCCATCTTCTGCTTACTCTGCTTCTTCATATATGAAGCAACTTCTTTCCATGGTGACGAGGGAGTTCCTGGTTCATATCATTGGGGGTGGATCGAGTTTTCTGTTATAGTATGAAATTCATTTGCTTGGGGGTACAATTTGGATAATGAAAAGGGTAGGGAATTGGGAAGAGATGAGGTGTGATAGAAGACAGTGCTATGTTTATAGTACTAATGTAAAATGATGATAACCTGTTTTTTAATAACCCTACAACATGTGAGAACTAAATATACAATTATATGAAAATGTTTTGACCCATGCTCATTTTATCCTTTTGTTGTATACATTTTGGAGACCTTGAAGCTAAATAGTACAGATTCAAAAAAATGCCATATTGAATAATATAGCAGATACCATACAGTGTACAAAGGACACAGAAGTATAAGTTTTGGTGAATCAAAAGCAAAAATTTAATGATTGAGTTCTATAATTATTGCTTTGCAGAACATGTTTATTATTGTCTTTCAATTTAAGTTTGTAATATAAAGCATTTAGGGTTGGAATGAAGATAACATTGACCTAATTATAACGGAACTCAGTTTTTCAATCTCCTACTTTAACTTAATGTTGCAGTATTGTGTGCTAATACTTTATCAGTTTTAGTCAATAAATATCACGTTGATATATATAAATGTGCTTCCATTTGAACTTGAAGTTATTAAATTATAATTTTGTGTAGAGCTTCAATGACTGTGTTATGATTTTTCTTCTCAAGAGATGAGTCTTGCCATCAAATGATAGGTGGTAGAGGGCCATGTAATTTAGCAAAGAGTTAAGCAGTGTTTCTACGAGTTGCTTGTTGAATTCCAGCAGGTCTCAATTTCAAATGCAAATATTTCTCTAGGCAATTGAACTACACAGCCTTAAGTTGCTATAAAATACCTTTATAGTGTTATGAAAAAGTCATGCTAAGCTTTATATCTAAACTTGTAACTCTGAGAGTGGGCATAAACCAGGAAAGCAGTTCAGACCCTGAAGAAATGTACTTTCCCACAAAATAAAATCCAGGGGCATAGGCATTATAACTGTGCAGTAAAATCGCTAAACGTGATGTCACAGTCTCTGCAACTTACTGAAGGGGCTGGATTTTGAAATCGTCTGAGGAGAGAATAACAGGTTTCTGAATTGGCTCCGACAACAGCAGACATATGTATGCATCTCTTGGGGAAAACAGTCATCTCCTTAGAGAATTAAACTATTTCAAAATAGAAGTTGGTGACTTAATGTGTTACTTTTGGCTTTTCACGAAGAAGGGCAACATCCCACAGTGATTAATTGCTTTTCTGAATGGTTCCCGAAGCTACTGGATATGTAGGTAGAACTGACTGAATGGAAGAAAGTTCACTGCGGCTGTGACAAGTAGTTCCTCTGAACCACGTTTATTCCTCAGTAGCATTGAAACGACTTATTTTCCTTTGAATAAGAGTTCCCCAGATTAAGATGTCATTCCAGTATTGCCCTTTAGCTACAAGACTAGATTCACAGGCTTGCCCAAGGGTATATTCTGAAGTTTAAGCAGAAACCAACCAACCAACCTTTAAGGTTTAAATGTCATCATTCAGAAAACTGTTTTAGGTAATTATGCTTGTGATAACAGGGGTAGATCCTTGAAACCTAGCTTGGTTAGGCATTATTGTAATGTACACAGGCAAAATGAGAGTTGTCTGTATTACAGATCCTCATTTGAAAAAGTAAGTACTTACTGAAATTGCTTGAGAAAATCATGCTCAATGTCCATCAAGTAGGGTAAAATTTATCTGAATAAGTAAATGTTCTAAATATAATAAAGCACAGTATATATTTTGCAACTTTAGCCATAGCTTCTTGGTAAGTATACAGTAATTAAAACAATTAAGCAAGTTATAAATAAGTGCTAACAGCAGATATGTCTTTACCTTCCTAGTAGATAAATCTTTGCAACCATTCCTGTATCCTTTAGGCAAGAGCTTGTATAAATAAACTGTCCTTGTAATGTGCCCAGAAGGTCAGCACATCTGCAATGGGGAGGAGGGAGCAGAATTCAGAGCCAAGAGCCTTCCCTGAAAACTAGCTACTGGTAGGTCTCCATGTTCAGGAGGTCTGGGCTTCTGCCTGTTCCAGTCTTTCCTCATGACTGTTACAGATGTCTCTGATCTTTTCCAGGCCAATTCCTTTGTCAATATTTCTTTCATTCATTATATTCTTGCTTTCCATCTTTAGAAACAATTAAATTTCCAGCTTGAAATTTCATGTTTGACCTTGTGACACTATCCCATACTACTCTTGTCTGCTTTAATGTTTAGAGGTGTGAATTTGTGTGGTGGCTTTTTTAAATTTTTTTCCTCCCCACTTTCTCTTGGGGACCTACAACTTTTGTGCTAACTCATTTATTTCTTCCTCTTTGGTCTTTCTTGCCCGAGCCCCACGGAAGTCTGTGAATGACTTCCTGTACTTAAGCTTTATATTAGTGGCACTATTCTTAGTGTCTCTGCTTCTAAATGCTGCCTCTTCTTCTATGTATCTTCTATACACTACTATCGCTTATGTTTTACTGTCAAAGGAGATATCTTTCCCACCTGCTTTGGAAGATGTCTTTTCTGTCTTCCTTTTCTATTACTCTGAAATACACTCCCATCTTCATACCCAGTAAGTTTTGTGACATAATAGTTTCTAGGAATAAGTAGATGCTGTTGCCCAAATTTGCTGTTTGGTAGACATGCAGGCTTTTCTCAGGTAGAGTAAGTTGATCTCTTTTCACTCTTGCTAACCATATTGTAGTAATTGAATACAACATCTATTTTGTTCCTCTCAAGTTCATGAATTTCAGATTATTGGATGGTTGTATTCAAAGCCTTTGTCACTGCACCATGCTACTTCAATAATCTTTTATCAGTTTTAACTGCTCCAACAGAGCTGTTTTATCTTCCCTCTGTACTGCCTGAATTTGAGGTGGTGATTAAATTCTCTGAACTGATTAAAACTTGATTATTTTCACATTTTTCTTCATTAAAACTGTTTTAAAAATGTCTTCCTCATACTGCATGTACAAAGGACTAGTAGATGCAGTGGTTACTTTTTGGTTACTTAGGTTTTGGGGTGAAATGCTTCTAGCTGTAGAAGATAGGGCTCAGTGCTGGACAAGAAACATGTTTGTATTCAACGTGCTTGTTATTCTAGTGGACCTATTACCATTTATTGTGTTTAATAATGACAGTAAATGTGTTTTGCAAAATCTTTATAAATACACTCAGAGCAAAATAGTTGAAATAACCATTTCCTCCATCCTTTTTAGCTTGCATCCTTTATGCAGGGATGAAACTGTGGGATTCCTCAGAGATGGTCTTGTCTGTCTCTTTGCTTGGAAAGCATGTAGTGGGCTTTAAAAGCAGCTGTTCTTTGTTGGTGTTGCCTGGGTAGAATGAGAAGTTCCTCTGTAACTAGGGCTTTGGCTATATAGAGATTCGTAAATCCAAAATGGCTCAAATTTGCATGCAGAAACAATTGACAGAACCCGAACGGGGGAGCATGGGAATTATCAGTGCTCTGTTAGGAGCTCTGCCAAGATAAGCTGCTGCCTTCTGTATCAACTGTAAAATTTCTTTGTGGTCATCCTTCAGTAAAGCCCCAAATAGTGTGCGTGACTTGCATTCCATTGAGATATAAAAGTGAACACAAATATGACAGCTGACTCCTGGGAAAAATTGCATTTTTTATCTGTGAAGTCAGACTTTCTTTTAATTGATGATCTCACTAATCCAAATAAAGATCTGAAGCCAGCAGAATCTACTCATCCTGCATCCACTCACCTGAAGAGTCCAAGCAGAAACTCTGCATCTCCTTTCAGCTCTTTCTTCAGCGCTTCTCTGGACTGCTCCTGCGTTGGGACCCCTTCTCCTGACTTGTGTCAGACGGATCTCACGTGGACCTGTGAGTTGCCTTGCACAGGGGATATGACTGCCTGGGTGGCTGCGTTCTCATAGGTCTCAAAAATGCTCTGAAAAGAAAGTGTGATATAATAGAACTAATGCATCTGCAAAGAAGGGAATTTCTGTTCCTCTCTGCCATAGTTTGATCCAAACCCACTGCCTTGAAAGAGAAAGGTTATGTGAACTGCTTCATCAGGGTTCTGCATGACAGTATAGTTCATGGTACCAAAGACTGCCAACAGAGTTAAAACTCATCCACATGTATGTGTGATTTGTGCTATGGAACAGAGGGTACTTGGAGTGGGGGGCAGAAATAGAGCTGTCTTGCGTGTAGATGTTCAAGTAGCTTGAAAATGATTCAGCAATGCTTGTGTACTCCCGTATTTCTTCCTCTGTACCTTTCTGTGCAATATATTCCAGAACAGGGAACAGAAGAAGGTGGTGATTTGTTATTTTCTGATTCTGCAAACCTACAGTGTATTTAATGGGAATAACTGGAAATGAAGAGGCTACTCAGGTGTAATGAGGTTTAACTAATGTAACCAATGTTTCAACTTGTTCTACTGCATGTTTGCTCTGAGGCTTGTTTACGTATTGTATAAGCCAAACTTGTCTGTCTTGTTGGGTGAGTGTGGTTCCAGTCTGCAGTGCTAAGTGAATGTACTGTAATATCTTACATAGCATTAACAAAATATGCCCTTGTGGTATGACACATTAATGGCATATGAAATCTATATGCTCCTGAGACACACCTCATAATGGTGATTTTTTTTTTTTTTCCCAATTGTGGGAAATCGTATACATACTCCAAACATGCTATGACTACCAGGACCTATTAAAAACGTCAGAGAGGCAGTACGGATAGGGATCTGAGCTTCGAAGGTAAAAATTGAAGATTCCATGTGCTGGATTTTAGGCTTGTTCTGAAATGAATTGAAAAATGTTTATATTGACCGAAGTTTTCAAACAGATGAGGTTTTTTTTTTTTTTTTTTTTTTTTTTAGCTGACTTCACAAGCACATTGCTTTCCTGTTTTCTTTTTGGTGAGCTTTTGGAGTGAAGAATAGGAATGTTTTTAGTGCTTCATATATTTCAGTCACTATGACCAAGTTTACTGAAAAGATCTATTTTAAAGTGATTTTAATAGTGATTCAATATAACATTTTCCATATTGTTGTATTTCCATATTGTTTCCATAATATATTTTTTTCCCCCGGGCTAAGTTTGGTTAAAATTAAGTGGGATTTCGTAAAGAACTTTTCAAGTAAACCAGGTATCTAGAACTATTGAAAGTTGATAAGGATCCTGTGAAGTACTTTCTGCTAAATTAAAAAGGTACTTTTCTGAGTCACGGTCAGTGAGTTCATGAAAAATATTTGTCCAAATACTGGTAACTGCTTTGGCTATAGTATCTGGTCTGTTGTAAGAAACTTTTCCGTTTTGTGCCTAGAATACCTTTCCTTTCTGTAGACCCTTTCTAACGTCAGCCTGCGATGTCTGCATTTCTGTAAGAACCTGAAGTTTTTCAAAGTGCTATCCGGAGTACTGATAAATCTGGATGAAATTAGATATTTAATTACAGCCCATTCATTTAAGGAACTTTCTTTTTCCTTAAACTGTTTTTAACTGATGCAATACAATTTTTACTTCTATCAGTAAAATACAAACAAAATGCAACATTTTAATATGAAGCAATATTAGAAATTCTTGATAAAAAATATAGTATTGGGGGAAAAAAAAAGTTAAAGTTAAACATTATTTTTCTGTCCCACCCTCTTCCAAAAAGGCTGGAAGGAAATGCGCCTTCAAAATACTGGGGATTTCTGTAGGAGGAATATTGTGTTTGAATTGTCTTCCTCATGTGTGTCATGGTTTCACTGTGTCTGAAGTAATTTAGGGCAATCTAAAGCAGAGAAAATAAATGTATTCTCATATAAAACTGTTACAACTAAATTCTTAAATGTTGTTTTCTGGCCTCCTTGATCTATATTACTGAAGAACTTGGGCAAAACAGTGTTTTTTGTAGTGGGGGAGGCCATGACCCATAGTGATTTTTGCCTGGAAATAGTGATTTCAAAGGAAGATGGTCATTTTCTTGTAGCTTCTCTGTAGTTTTTCATTGTCCTTTTCCCAAGGTTTTAGCTTTTTTTTGTGTCATGTAAGTAAGCGCGGTCTTCAGCGCAGCATGCGCACTGAGCATGAAACATGCCAGCCCCTTCCCTGCAAAAAGCCCCAGTAGAGGAGTGGGTGTCCTAGAACACAAGAGAAAGTGAATTTGTTAAATAAGTCTGTTCTGCTCCTGAGGGAAGCTAATCAGGCAAATTGGCGCTAGCAGAGGAATTCCTTGCTGTTCTTGCTGCCTTCAACTGAGGAAAAAGCAGAACCCAACTGGGTGGGTTGAGCACTTTCTGGGTGATTGGATGGCATTGTGTATTTACATTTGACTGATTACAGGATAGTCATTCTTAGTCTTCTAAAATTAGCAGAGCACAGCATAATTATAATACTTTCATGCTTCAGGATAAGCTTTGCATTTCATTAGTTCATTGGTTCTTATTTATGCTACGTCAGTTCAGGAACAAAAATGTTAAACTAGAATAACTTGTTTTGAGAGTTCAGTACCAGTGTGTGCCTTCTCATCTCTAATTTTGAATCTCCCACCTTTCCTCTTAATGTGAAAATCTCTTTGCCTTGTCCTGTACGCTAAATTGTAGACTTCACTGTGGAGCAGCATCAAAGCAGTTGATTTGACTTTAAACGATTAGAAGATTTTGCTTGACACCTCCCTCACTTTTGCTTTTCTTCCTCCACTCCCACACAGATATATTTAGAGCAAGATTTACGGGTAAAAATAGTAACCGGTTTGAGGAATTTTGCTTGTCCTCAGTTAGGCTTTTTGCTTTAGATGTGCGGGAGCACTGAGTGTCATCGAAACCACTGAGCACAGGGCTACGCTGATGTGCTGCGCCTCGCAGAGCTGCTGCCCGACTAGGGGAGGTGTGTTGGTGCCGGCCTTCTCCTAAGTTATAGCCCATCAGTAAATGTGCAGCGGGGCTTCAAATCCTTTCAGGAGTTTCATGGAGACAGGTTGCAAAGTGGGGAGAGGGTCCTCTTCCTCACCCTGGCCCACCGTAGAGCTAGTGGCAGCAGCTCTTCCTCCTGCCTCTGCAGTGAAGGCCTCTGCGGAGCCCTTCCTTGCCAAGGAGCAAGTGCCAGCGCTTGGGAACCGTGCTGGGAAGGATGCCCCCATTCCTTTGGGAAGGAAGCTCTACCTCTTTATCTCTCTGCGGCACCACTTTAAAGGCACTCCACGGTGAATGCACGTTCTTTAAAGATCACAGTCTTATAGTATTTTAGGGATACTTTGAAAGGCAAAAGAGTGTTTGACTAGGTTATTGGGCAAATAAATGTATGTGGCCCTGAGGGCCTCTTGCACTGACTGATCTAGGGATTGTCCTAACAAACCTTTCAGACAAAACCAGAAAGATGGGATAGTTGTGTTCCCTTTTTGTGACTTGTTGCAGAGGTTGGAGGGAAAAATGAAATGTTGGTGCTTCAGAGCACTCTGGAGTGTACAGAAATGCACTTCATCTCAGTGTCTTTCCTTGCAACGGATGTTAATGGAAGTAACCTTTTTAGCCACACATTTTTCTTGCTCAGTCTTCTAGGTGACCTTGTAGTGAAGTCATAAAAGCTTGAATCTTTGCTATCGCAATCCTTGCCATAGCAACATGCGTCATAGCCGTATAATTATTTATTTAATGGGTTTAATTATGAAAACTGGGAAAGGCACTTACGAAAACTGGATCAGGTAGGGAAAAAAGTACTAGTTATAAAGTAGAAAATACTTACATAGTAATGTGATATAGGAAAAAGTTGCGAATTTCTGGAGCATTTTTTAAAAACTTTCTTCCCTACGTTTGTGTCTTCCTTTTTCATTTTTTTTGTCTGCTGCACAAGAACCATGCAGCTGTTCAGTGATTCCTTTCCCCTTTTGCAGACCTATAAATACATTTCCTTTGTCATGTTGTTTCCTAAGAGCTTTGTTTCCAGGAGCTGGCTAAACTTTTCATCTCTAAATCTCGTATTCTTATGTAAAAAAATCCTAGAAAGGAATATTCTTAACTAGTCTTTAGACTTCAGACTGTGTACAGCTTTGACTTCACATAAGGAAAAATTCATTTTGCTATTGACAATCACAGTCAAAATTGTCTGTAGGAATGAAGTTTTTGCAATGTTTATGAACATAAATCTGAGATGAATCTGGATGATTTCTTAATTTCCCATCAGTGTCTTGTGCAGCAATGCCATCCAAGTTTCGAGGCGGCTTGTGGTCAGTCCATTCTCGGATTAATAATTGCAAGCGATGGTTCCTTTTCCTTTCTTCAAGAGGGAAGAATCAAGTGAGACAAATAACTTCATTGATTCCACTTCAGACTTGTTGTGAACTTTTCAGCTTAATCGATGGATGGCTGCAGCAGTAGGCAAAAGTACCTGGGCTCCTGGCAGGTATATCGCTGGCAGAGTTACCGTTTCCTGCCTTCAGGCTCTGCTGGGATCTTGAATCTGAGTGTGTGAGTGAAGCTGCAGCATCAGAACAGGTTTTGGCAGCTTAAGATTTTATAGACATTCTTGCTACAGCTACATTAAAGGCTGGTTGCGAAATAGAACTTGGTGACAAAGCAATGAATTGTTAATCCAGGATGGGGCTAGAATTTCAAATTTGTGAACTTCTGGTGTGGAGGAAAGGGTGGGGTTTTGGAAGGAATTTCATTAGTTGGATTGTGATATAAAAAGCAGGGGATTTTAGCAGAATAACTCAAAAAATAACTTAGAACTGTGCTTCTGCTGAAAGTGTTACTTGACTCAGAAGTCCAAATTAGCAAATATTCCCGCTTAGGTCTGATGCGTGATAGCAGAATTTCCTTTTTTGTTGTTTATGGGGGTGTTTTTTTTTTTTTTTTTTTTTTTTTTTGTTCTGTTTGCGTTTTTTGCAGTGCTGAAATGTGAAACCTTTCCTGTCGGCATTCCGGCTTAGCCACTCCTCTGCTAGTCTTTGTGCCTCCGTGGAGGAAAGGAGACAGTCACTGCTGTGCTCTCTGCAGAGCACTTCATGAGATATCATCTTTTCCTTGGGAAATTACTTTTTATTCTGCAGATGCAATGTAAGGCTGTAATACAGGACCCACAGATCAACAGCAATATGTTGAGAGAAGTCTTGCTTCAGTTTTTCCTTCTCATTGCCATTCAATCTTCTTGGCTGTCCGTGGAGTTCTGCATTTTGGAACAAAATGTGATACTTGGGAAAGAGTTTCTTAGTCTTGGGAGTTTGCTTGTGGCGTCACTGTCTGTAAGAAGGATCAGCATGTGGTAGCTCTAAAAGTAGACTGCGGGCCGATGCGTGCTCTTTAGGGGAAATGCAATGCAAGTAGGCACTGTGCAATGTGCTTGTGCGAGCCATCTGGGACCCTGTAACTCAGCTCCTGGGCTGCAGTTCTGGAGTCACAGAAATTCAGTTTAGGGAGCTCATGAAATAGGCTTAGCTGAATGCTAACCAATAATGCTATATGTAGTCTTTTGCGTACTCTGAGCAGCAATCCAATGAAACCTTTTATATTTAGAATTAATCTCCATCCACACAGAATCCAAGCATAAATTTAACTTCTACAATGTTACTGCCCAAGTTTCTCTAGGACTTGGGAGGGGCGCGGAGAGAGAGAGAGAGAGAGAGGGAAGAGGAGAGAAAAAAAAAAAAGTCTTACCAAGTTAAAATTGCTCATGTAAAGGTGTACAGAGCTGTCAGCAATTCTGGAACACATTTTTGTGTCTCTGCTGCTGTTTTCACTTAAACTCATATTGTCTGTCTTAGTTAAAGATCTAGAACTTGAAGGAAATTTGAAGTGGAAAGTTTCCAGTTAAAAATAACACGAGTTACTTCCATTTGAGATCAAAACAGTCCATTGTCATGCTGGTTAAGTAAGTGCTGTAAGTTGTTCTGCTGTGAGGCTTGTCGCTTTGCTGAGCTGCTCCTGGCAGCTTGGTGGCTTGCCATTGTCTTCAGCAGGTGCTGAATGGGGGACTGCTTTAGGGGCTGGTTTGAAGTGAACTCATGTCTGGTGAGAAGGGTATGATGGGGATAACTTGCAGCTGGAGAAAGCGAGCAAAGAAAGCAAATTCCCAAAAGGAACAAGACTCTGCAGCCTCCCCTGTCTGCCCAGGCCAAGGTCACCAATTTCATCCTTTGTTTCCATAAAACTTTTGCTTAGTGTGGAAAAACCTCGTAATCCAGAAATGATTGCAGAAAAACTGTTTATTACATGGGCTTTTTTTCCCCCTGCCTATATCTTGACAATTAAATCTGATTTCTTTTGAGGAAGATCAAATGCTGTTTTAACACCGCAGCAAAGCTGTGCTACTTAACCGTGTTTTTGTGCATAATGTAATCAGCTTGATTGCTTTTTAATATGTCACTCAGAGTTACTGTCAGCTGGGCTGGAGCTCTTCCCTTGGGGAGTTTCAGTGGCATTTCCTGGTAGATTGCAGCATTTGATAGAAGCAGAGGTTTTCGGTGCTAAACCCATATCCTGGAGTGATGGGGGAGTTCACAGTAGAAAGCGTAGTGAAGGTTTGGAGAAGATGCTCCTGGTTTTGTGCCTTACTGTCTCTGTGCAGCTGGGAGGGAAGGGCCAAGTGGAGTGGAGGCTCCTGCTGTGGCGGCCAGCCCAGCTGCACCGTTCAGTAGCAGGCGTGGATCCCATGCCAGTCATTCCTCGGCCGAGGGCACTAGGGACTGCGGAGGGGCAGGGAAGCTGGGCTGCACTGCTGGGGGGCTGACCACTTTGGGTCGTGTTGCCTGGGCCTTGCACAAAGCTGGGCATCTGATGCCTCTCGGGCTGCCCTGTTCATTTTGAAAATCACAGCACTGTGTTTCACTGAGACCCAGTTTGCCTTTTCAAGTGTGCAGTTCTGGAAGGGTCTTACTAGTGGTATGAAGTGTGAAAATACAGCCTGCACATGGTGGTGTGCATTTCCCCCAACCAGGTGTGCTGGCATATCACTTACAGCATCAATATGCTTTCACTGAGGTTTCAACTGGCTTGATGTGAGACTTTTAAATATTATGCTTTCCTGATTGGTTGCAACACATTTTTGAATAATTAAGCATTTCGTTTGCAGAAGGGGAGCTTATGCTGGTCTTAGAAGATACAAGTGCTTCCTTTTCTCCTTCACTTAAAAAAATTTTAAAAATCCCCCACAGGCTCATTAAAAATCTGGAAAGTGGCAGAGAAAAGTTCCCCTGGGCATTTTCACGTGCCTGCTTGCTGGAGCCCACCACTGTACTGTAAGCATTCAGAGCTGGCTCTCTTGCACTGGGGTGCCTAGTTGTGCGTGAAGGTGCCTGCATGCAGCTTGCATTAGTTAAAACCTGGGAGTAGCAGTTTTATATGTACTGTAAAAACACTTTTTTCACAAATAAGTACTTATGAAGTGTACCTAAAGGAAACGCAAGTTCGCTGCATGGGAGAAAGGGAAGGTTAAGACTGAGATAGTCACTAATCCCCTTACCCATATTTCCAAGGAGGAAAGGTTTCCAAGTAACATAAGGGGAAAAAGTAAATAACTTTGATTAGAAATATTCAAAGGAAAAATACTGGTTCTAACAGGACTAATAGCTCATCTCTTTGCTGATATATTTTTTTTTTTGTACAGCATGTGACCTTTTACCTTGTATAAAATACAGAAACTGTTTAATTCTCATGTCTGCTTCTCTGTTCTTTTTTCCTCTTTTTTTTCTTTTTCAAAAATTCCTTGGCAAGGCTATCAATGCAAATTTGACCTTTAAGTTTTCAACTGAACAGCTCATGTATCAGGAAATAGTACAGCATGTGCAAGATAATTTATTGCAGGAATTCAGTGCATTTTATCACTCTTTGAGCGTCTTTTACAATTGACTCCATCTCGTTAGGCTTACCTTTCTCCACAAAGAAGTTCTGTGCCCGATTCCCTTTGCAAGGTGCTTGCCAAGTGATTTTGACGCTCTCACTGTGCCTCCTGTTTGTTGGGAATATGGTCACATGTTTGGACAAGGGGAACTACATATGTGGAGGTGGGGGGTTGTTTCCTCTGTTTCAGCCCGACTGCGGAGTTGTGCTGGGCTGCACAGCTCTCATGCTGCTCCTTGCAGCTTTGTGGGCTCCTGCAGCGCGGTCTCCGCGTGCCCCAGTAGCGAGGAGGCCCGTGCTGAGCTGTCCCATGGGATCCATTTGCTGCTGTGCTCCATGAATATGGAGCAGCTGAAGTCAGCAGCTTGGCCAGGGGCCAGCGAGCACTACCCACCCCGTGTACGTTAGCCTGGTGCCCGTGCGCAGCAGAGGCAGCGAGGCCGCCCCACTGCAAGGTAGGGCTGCTGTGGTGCGCGCCTGCCGTGCGTCAGGCCCCTGCTCCTGTGCTCCCTGCCTCCTTTCCTCTCCTCACTGGCCTTCCCTGCTGTCCCACCGGGATAATTTTGTTTTCTTGCTGGTTAGACAAAGTGACGCTGGTTCGCAAGCTAATGGCCTCTCTCCATTAAATCACTAAGTGGTGGGTTTCGTTGCTGAGCATCTCGTTGGGCGGACTTGGCGTATAGGGTCTGTGAGGCTATCGCTGTGCCATGCGAGCGCAGGGCTGCACTTAGGGGCACACTATGGAAGCCAGGGACTCATTTATTTAAAATATAGCAAGA
Organism: Crypturellus undulatus; assembly: GCA_013389825.1. NCBI lineage: Eukaryota > Metazoa > Chordata > Aves > Tinamiformes > Tinamidae > Crypturellus > Crypturellus undulatus. The sequence goes on from VWPW01012713.1 coordinate 702,723, forward strand.
AATCCTTTGCACTTAATTATGGGTGCAATAAAGGCACCAACTCAGTTTATCTTAAAAGTTTCTGTAATTACCATTCTTTCTCTTTAGGAATATTGCAATCAAGCTTTCACCTAAAAGCTAAATCAAACAAACAAAAAAAAATGAAATAATTTCGGGAGGAATATTTTTTTTGTTTGTTTTAATCTCTGATAACCCAAAGCCTATAACAAGCAGAGAATCATATTTTTCTTTGCTTGTAATTTCAGATAGCTGTGTCTCTAGATCTAGATAGATGTTTGTATAGATAGATACAGATTTTTTTTTTGGATGTGAAGAGACTTCAAACATATGGTGAGGAAGAAGTTTTAACTGGATTTACTACATCTTTTACTATGCTTTTCGCAAAATAAGATGTTTGCCAACTTCTAGAGAAAGAATTTTTGTGATCTTGTAAGAGCCTTCCTAAAGAAATATAAAAGTAATAATGTTTTAAAATGACACAGATTTTTTGTCTTTCCCCCCTCAAGCTGATTTTTTTAAAGGGGGCATAGTTCTTTTTTTTTTTTGACTATGTATTAAGAATTTGCTAACTGCCTAGATTCTTGGCTCTGTGGAAAAGCCTATTTTACAATTAATAGTTAGCACTATATCTTAAGAGTAACTTTTAAAAATTGCTGTGATAATGCAGTAATTTCTGTGTTTGTTTAAATTAGTGACTGCTGATTTTACAAAGGCTGTTGCAAAACATTTTGTTTATTCCTACTGTGCTAGGTAGATGTATCTAAGTGACTCACTCTATGCTTTTAAGAAAAACCCTGTTGGGCAAAGAGAATGGGAATGTGTTTTGGAGATGTCCTATATGTTGCAGCGAAGGACAGACTTTTCTTTTCCCTCATTTTGCACCTGTGTTAAAGAAATCACTGTTCATGTTCAGAAACATCTGGTGTTTCCAAAGTTTTCTTGAAAGGAATGATGGTAAAACTGAGCTTGGCTGCTGTCACGTTCTGGGTACTGGTGCTTCCCATATTGAAAATCAACTTTAGGAGTAATTCTACTGATTTTACTTTGAAGAAGTAATTTTTCTCAGACTCCCCTTCAAGTTCACCAGCAAATTACATAGCAATAAAGCCCTTTAGATCTTTGGGTGTGTGCTTGTAGGGCTGAGACCTGAGTTACTACTTGATTTGTGAAAATTCCTTTATTTTATATGTATAGCTGTTGTTTGTCTGTTCCTGTCCTTTTTTTTTTTTTTTTTGCTGTTGTTTTTCTTTTCCTGTCCTTTTTTTTTTTTTTTTTTTAAACTCCTACAAGACTTGGGAGAAAAAGAAGGTGGAGGGGGGGGAAACACTTGAATTTGGCTACCCTTCCCAATCCTGTTAAACATAGGAAAATAATGTGGAAAATTATATTCTGTATAGCTGATCTCCCTAAAGACCTGCATGAAGCCCATATCAATAGGCTTTTTCTTATTCAAATGTCAGAATCTAATAGTCCACCAATATAAGAGAATACTGGTGGACTGAAGTGAAATATTTCTGGCTTTTTCATATGTATGTGTGTGTATATATATATATCTCCCTTGTGCTTTACCATAAATAGTCTGTGTACTTTTGACATCACTATTGGCCCTTTCACTCCAATCTGGATTTGTCATCAACACAAGTATCTGCACTGCCTTTACCCACATTAACAGCATTAGAATGACAGGATGTGTTTTGTAGGGGTCCCTAAGGAGTAAGATAGGCCTGTGTTTCCTAGGGATTGAAGAGAGTTAATTGGCTAATATTATGACACCTGAGAAGTAGTTGTTGGAGAGTGAGTATGTGTGTGTATGTTCATACACATACATACATACAAACGCTATGTTTATGTGTGTTCTGTGTGTAAGCTTTGGTTGGATTTGAAATGGGAACACTTGTCTGTGTTGCTCTGTTAGTGTTGTGGACCATCTGAGTATCCAGTTCATTAGTGCTATATTTGGGTTCAAAAAATTAGCTGCAGGATTTGTTACCAAAGTCAAAGCTCTGCCCTCCTTGCTTAAGTAACCTCATGCTGCTGATACCCAACCTGTGACATTCCCAAACCAATATTTTACCTGGAGCTTTGCCTGGGGACTTTAGCGGGGGTTCTGAAGAGCTTGCAGCTTAACTTGCTTTTCTAGTTACTACTGTTTCTACTGGCCTGCTGAGAATATATCAGCAGATGAACGCAGGCTGAATATATCAGCAGGTCATGATAAAAGCAGTAGCTGTGACTCAAAGCGCTGTACCACAGAGGTCATGCTGCATCGCAGAGGTATGGGTAAGGTCTCTTTAAATCTGCTCAGTGTTGGTTTTGGGCCTGCAGGTGATGGCAGAGGGAGTCCTGCCTTCATGGGGTATTTCAGGAAAGTTCTTTGCTTGTGAAACTGAAGGGAAAGAGCAGCATGTGAAATGACTGAATATTTTTGCACGTGCATTGCTCCACAGAGAGCCATATACCCATATACCTTTTCCCCCCCCCCCCCCCCCCCCCCGCTTACCAAATGTAAGAATGTAATGTCTTCCAAAGGCAATGTTGTCTTTTTGAATAAACAACTTAAGAGTTGCTGGTGGTGCTGCTTGGGAGGGGAGGAGAGATTTAAACCGAAGGGAGTGCATTTCTCATTTAGAAAGCACTTAACTCTGTATTGCAAGAAATCTGTTTTCTTCCATGTCTTGATAGAGTGGCTTTCTATTTCAGACCTTTTAAACCTGAAAGTATTGGTGTATCACTAGGTTTTGCTGCTTTCGTACCATTTTTGTTTATGTTGTGGCCAATACTGTAACTGTAAGAAAAGAATTATGAGGCTGTAGAGACCCGTTGAACGATGGATGGTGCTTGTATGATGTTGCTAGCACCGACTGTGGTAAGACACCTCCAGCAGCATTGACTTGGTTGATGTTATTCTGATTTTAACTAATTCTTCACCATTTTTAGAGATTTCTCCCTAGAGTTGGTTTCCCTAATTTAAATTATTTGCGTCTGCATAATTTAATCTGATGAAAACAGTCATCCATATTAACATCAAAAAGAGATTATTTTGATTCCGTTTCTCATAGGAAGGAGGAATTCCAATTTCTCAAAGGACCCTATTGTGAAAATTTACTCATTGAAGCTAGATACTTTGATTTTTGTATTGCAATCCAAGATAGACCTTGAATCAAAGCCTGTTGAGTTGAATTTGCACCAATTCAGTTGAATTTGTCCCTGAAATTTCTTCTCATTTTATTCTGAATAGCTGGAACAGCATAACCAATTTTCTGTGGCTCAGTGTTCTAATATTAATAATAATGACCTGATTGAGGAGATTATGAATTGAGGCAATAATCAAAAGAAAGAATCATATTTGCATGAAAGCAAATGGTAGTGCTAAAATATACCAGATTAAAAGAAAAAACATCAATTACAGTTAAAAACGAATCACAGCATCACATCTTGGTGAGATCTTCTACTTCCTTCATGGAGAAATGCATCAACATCTTACTGGACTAATTGTACTCACCCATTTCTGCAAATTGGAAGCAGAAGAGCAGAGGACTTCTGAGGTGCGGTTGGCTCAGAGGTGTTGGCCACAGCTATAGTTTGTGAGCTTCTTCAGTTGAAGTTTCTTCATTAGAGATAATGCGTAGTCATGGTTAATGACAGTACTTAATATAATAGCATATTGTCTGGAGCAGCAAGTAGTGAATTGTTACTCAACTCTACTGAATGACTGGGTCGTTCTAGTAGTCACCCAGTTCTTGATTGTCTCTTACAAGAATATCCTGTACTGGAATGCTTCTCTCTGGCCTCACCTGCATGCACTGATATTTCTGTAACTTGGTCCTTTCTTGGACTCTTGTCCTCTCTTCTGACTCCTTCTAAAGTTGCTCAGCCATTGATTGTTCTCTGGACTATGCCAGAAAATAGCTGTTTTTCTGCAACTTTGGGCATTTTGTCTTTGAGGACCTGTGCAGCTGAGACAATGCTTTTTTTTGTTTGCCTGTGCAGAATATGTACCTTATCTTCAAGCAAGACTAACCTTAGGCTTGCGTGATATTGTAATGGCAGAATTTAGCCACCTTCTTGCTATGCACACCCAAGCATTATTAGAGTTTTATTCAGTTTATACAATTATCTTTCGTAGATAAAATAAATTACCTTTGTTTTTGTAAGTATTGTTTTTGTAAGTTGAATAAGCATTTACACAATATGCTTTAGCTTAGATGACCCTTAATCACTTGTGATTCAATTTCTTGCCTGCATAAATCTGACATGAGCTATTTTATGGAAAACACAGATATGAAACTTCAAAATTAGAGCATATGTTAGCACAACCGAATAATTCAGACAACTATGCGTCATATTGAGCAAGGCCGGGAGGACAGTTGATTGCAGGAAGTCTAAAAATACCTTGTATAAGTTCATTGCCTCACACACGCTATAAGTGGCTAGAAACTCAAACGTATGCTTGTTAATGTCCTATAGCTTAAAATTCTAGGACCTGGAACAAATGGCCTATTCAGAGAAGCCAGCCAAATTGTGAGTTAGTATTTAGAATAATGTGTTTATGCAGTCAACTGTCTCATCCTGTCTGAAGTTACTATGGTTTCTCTTTCCTCTTGTCAACATCTGGGATTGTGATAATTCTCCAGATCACCTTGGAAAAAAAACAGGACATTACACTGGAAGGAAACCAGTTGTTATTCTCCTGCTTCTTTCTAAATACATGCCTGTGAGTGTGTGTGTGTGTGTGTATGTATGTATGTATCCATGCATGACTCTTAGGAGACCTTTGGAGGATGAGCAAGAATTGTTTTCTTTATGAACCTGAGATAACTATGATTTTAGTATAAATGAAAACAAAAGAACTTGCATTTCCTTTAAAGAATGAACTATGAAGACCAAAGTATCAAACATCCAGAGTGACAGAAACAGTTCTGCAGAGAGCTTCCTCTAAGGTGGCTGCTGCAAACTGTGGCACCAGAAGTATCCTTGGTGCGTGGCGAGGTCTGTGGGACAGGAGACAGCACAGAGGTGGCAGGAGCTTTGCACAGATAACAATGTATGGACCTGGTTACTGCTTGGGTATGGTTTTGTCAGATCTTTGCCTGTGCTGGTTAGAAATAGAGATGTACAAGAAGAGACCAGCTCTAGTGCTAGTGTGCACCTAGAGCAGCTAACCATGCATCCTGCCTCTTGCTTCTTGTGGGTACTCTAGTACTTGCACCTCTCCTGCAGAATTTACAGTAGTTCTTGAAATATTTTGGATATGATTTCAAGATGTTTATTGCATTGTGCTCTTTTGTCCTTTTGACTGTAAATTATACTGTATTTTATATGTCATAGGACATTATTGAAGCTGTTAGATTATTTGCTAGTCATGGAACCATTTTTGAAATCAAATTATCTTATTAAAAATCATAATTTAAAAAAAAAATGCAATTTCTGATATGTATGTTTATATATCATTACATGAATATACAGAGAAATTAGGGATGGGCGGCAGAACCCCAAAAAGGATATTGGCCTTGTTTTGCAGACCTGAATCCACACTACAGAGATGGGAAGATACTGCAGATTGCTCATTAGCAACAGTTTAGGTCTCGTGTTCGTTTTGTTAGAGCTGGGCTGCCTCTGAAGACTTGCCTAGGCCAGCTTCTTATTTTTGCTCTTCGTAAAACAATGCCCGGGACCTCACTGGTCTCGGGATGGCCTGTCCCCTGCTGATGCCCACATGCGCCTTGCCTGGCTGAGCAGAGCGGGCTTGGAGAGGGATCAGGGAAGGCCACTGAGCCTCCTTGTTCTGCCTATGGTGCGTTGATCAAACTATAAATATATATACATACAGTCTGGTGCTGTTCATGTAGGTTTTTCGGTATACTAGACAGGAACTGCAAGGGCAGGCTGAGATATGCCTTTTTACAGACATGGTCTTGGCGGTGCCATGCAGCAAATATGCTGAGGTTTGTGGTTCTGAACTCTCTCCATTGTAAATCCTGTAGGTGAGGTTTGAAAGCATGCTGGCCTGAGGAGCACCTGCACTTTCCCAGGACAGACTCTTTAAATATGCAGAATTACAAAAGCACCCAAACAAACCCAATCCCATACGTAATGTGGTCAAATGTCCATCTCCAGAAGCATTTTCTCATCTTTAAAGTTTTCTGTGGGTGTAAATTCCACAGCAACTTCACACTCTCTGCTTCATCATAATGGAGTCAGAAAGAAATTACTGTCAGGTGGGAAGATATTTCTTAAAACCCTCTTTCAACATTTGTGTCTTGCAATGTGCTGGTTAGCACATTAGCTGGTTAAAGTGTGGAGCAATGGTTAGAAGTGTTCTGGTTAGAAGTGTGGAGTTGGTTCTGACCAACAAGAAATATTTTTTATAGCACCAAATAACCTGTCAGACATCAAGTATTGCTGTGATTCTGTGTGCCAAGCTTGAAATAATGGTTTCCTTGTATGTGCCTAGATTAGGAAAATCCATCCTAAAATTGCAGGTTGCAGCCTTGCAAATCCCATGTCCTACTCAGCAAAATGGTAACTTCTGGTCTAAACAGAAGTTACTTTATTTAGTTTTTCTCACATATGCTGCAAATCAGTTTATTCCTGTTTTTCATTCTTCCTCTTTTGTATGTGTTTGCACATCTGTGCAGATTTTAACAACAACAAAAAAATTCTGTGAGAATAACTCTCACCCTGATAAAGGAACTGCAGAAACTCAGTAACTCTGCTGTTAGAAATGAAGACTTAAATACTGATGTAGATGGATTTTTTTTCTTGAACTTTGTGCCTCTTCTTCCTGGGCTTAGTGTTTTATCTATCTAAATGAAAGTTATATAGAATATTAAGCAGAAGCATTTAGCAAATGTGGTAGGCCAGGTAAAATGAACCTACTAAGAAGCTAAAATTTTTGTTACTTTTTCTAGGAAGAAAATGCAACTCATGCTTTCTTGAGTTCTTCATTTAACAGCATTTGAGATCTCTGGAAACCAGTGCAGCATCAGAGGCCTTGCTACAAACAGACCGACCTTTGAATCTCTGAGTTAAGGTTGCCTAGCATTTCCCACTATAGTATTGTTAAATTCATAATCTCGTGTGGAGCTATTTGAGGAAAAAGAAAAACAAAACAAAACAAATCTGTGCTGTTTATCACTTGATTGTTTATATGGAAGCGATAGGCTTATTAATGTGAACAGAGATGTTGAGAATAGTTACTTCGATTCCCTGATAGGGAGAGTCGGCAGTGAGCTTGTTACATTTCATCCAAAGGCCTAGTATGGATCTGGGTAGCAGTAGTTACTGTGACTGTTTTTCTTGTTTGAAAAGGAGTGGTATTTGCTTTCACTTGTAATGTGTGAAGATGACATGTTATAGAAGCTTTAAGTTATTAAGCTTCTGTAATTTACTTGTATAAAAGCAGAGGAGAAAATTCAGATGCTTTTTTAAATGTAGTGTATTTTAGCTTGAATATCAAGTGCCACGGGGTACCTTGTAGTAGGATATGCTACCTGAAAAAAGGATTGCTCAGCAAGGCAGGAGTCCCAGGGCAGATCACAGCTTCAGCAGTGCCAGCTGAGTCAGTGGCTTCTAAGATAGGTAGTTTAGGAAAAAAGTCTTTTGATCTTCTTATCCAGAGATTGCTGTGCTGGGTTTCCTTTTATAAGCTTGCAAATGAAATGAGTGTCCTGACAATGGTTTGAGAGGCTTTCAGGAGAATTTGGAATACTTGATCTGGCAAAATGGGCTGATAGTCAGAAGCTGCTTCATATTATTGAGTTTGGGTTGGTGGCTTTCTTTTGCTTGTTTTTACATTTTATACTTTGTATCAAGTTTTAAGTGGTGCAACATGCTTTTAACCTGCATGCTCCAAGGTTACACACGGTGTCTTGCCTTGCCTTCCTTTTCTTTTCCCTTCGCCCTATGAAGAGCAGTTAATGTAAGCACTGTGGCAGGGAACAGCTTAAAGGTCTGTCAGAAAAGCACCCTGGACATAAGTGAGTGGTTTTATAGTGTCTAATCTTGTTTAGAAGCATGTATAATCTTTAAAAAATGAAATAATACTGGTTAATTGCCAGTATCTTTGTTAATGCTAGCATGTTTTTTTTGCACGGAATGAGGACAAGGAGAAATTTTGGTAATACAAATATTTTCAAGTATTTTGGTGGCGGCAGAAATGATGCTGGTGTGATAAGCTAATGGTAATTCCTATTGTGCTTCAGAGTTTTACTTTTTAATCTCCCACCTGTCTAGCCTAATTGCTTAAACTCTCACAAAATGCTGATGGTAGCAGTGTTGGTTTGGGTTTTCTTTTGAGCTGTGTGGCTAGGTCGTCTTAAATCCACAAAAGATGGATGGGTCATTATGCCGCCTAGAAAGACATCAGAGTCCAAGGCTATTTCTTCTTCATGCAGTTAAATAATGAATAAAATCCAGACAAGGTTTGACTTGTGAAGTTTAAACGTTCATATTAGCCCTATCTGTGAAACAGAAACTTTTATATTTGTTCAGGAGTTATGATGGATTGAGCAGAGGTTTCTTGTTGTGATAAAGGGATAGGTTTAATTCCTGTATCATTTCTGCATTGGTCGTAGGCGACAGCCAGTGCCTAGTTAGCACCTGTCGTGCCTTGGGTGCCCTGTTTGTGGCTGTGGAACCCGCATTGGTGACAGCGTGTTTGCTGATGCTGAACCACAAAGCTGTGGGAAAACCAATGGAAATCATCAACTCAACATGTAAATTGGAGTAAGTGAACTTCATCTGCCCTGCGCCAGGAGGTGGTGTATTTTGCTATGACTGAGTCTATATATAGTATGTGTAGAAAAATGCAGAAATGGACTGTTGCATGGAAGTGATATTAGTTTGATGATTTTAGCTATTAGTGTTTCATGTAGGTTTTTTGTTTGTTTGTTTTTGTTGTTTGTTTCTGTATACAGCAACGGTTTAGTTAGTGGAGTGATGGCAGCAGCAGAGTAAGCTGATTAGTGTGATTGATACTGCATGTCAAGGGACTGGCATAATGGGCTACCATCAAGGCTACGTTGTGAAACCACACACAGATGAGGTAATCTCATTAGATGATTAAAACCTTCATTGAGTCTACCAGTTTGTAGAGCTTTCAGTTGTTTCACAGCAGAGAACTGATGTGCCAAGTCTAGTCCTCTCCTTGAAATGATGCTGAAATGGAGATCTGGCTGGGTTTCTCTTGGATAAGAGGGTAGTGCCTGGAGCCCAATGCAAGATGGTCCATTACGTATTTTCAAGTAAGATTCTGCATGATGGAATTATTTCCCTTTAAACTCAGTGTTGGAATTGTGTTAGTTGAATTTTATCATGCTTAGCTGTTCTTTCTGAAATTCTTCAATATTAGTGCTAAAAAGGATGTTTTCTGTAACTTCCAATTGCCTTAGAGCAAGGGTGAATACCAAGAGTTGTGTTTTATAAAGTACCTGCTTTTTTTTTTTTTTCTTCTGTCTGCTTTGTCTTGATCCAGGACGTGATCTAGTTTAAGGGACAATCCTTGTCATCTTGTCCCATTTATAAACTTTAGGGCATTTAGCTAGAACAGGTGGTATACAGAAATCCCACTTGATTTAGTAATATGCTAGCTTTAAGGCGCTCTTTGAAAGATACTGAATTTGAAATAAAGAAAACAATACATCTGACTGTAGTTGTACTCTTGAGCTTTATTTATGCCAGCAAGTTTAAAAAAAAAAAAAAAAAGGGGGGGGGGCAGGAGTTTTTTTTAGTAGTTATAATGCAGGTGATACTAGAGCAATGTTTAGTCAAGAAAAATTAATATCTGAGGCAGATACTATTTACTCCTGATTTACAGTCAGAGTTATCTGTCCTAAAGAATAGCTTGGTTTAGGGAAACCAAGTTTAGGATTTAGGGCTTAGGATTTAGGGTGTTTAGGGGAGAGAAAAAAAAAAAGCTGCATTTCTAGTGTAGCTTGCATATTGTGCATTTCTTTTGAGTTACTACTTAGAGCAACTGCTACATAAAATTAATAAGCCCAGATACGCTGCTAGTGAGACAAAACCACAACAATTCTGTTGCTTTGGCAAGGGGCTCAGCGATGCAGTCTCTTCTGAACTCCATATTCAGATGTGGTGTATTTATTCAGCAATTCTGCAAGGAAGCAATCTTTGAGATATATTTGAGCTATTGTGACCAAAAAAAAATCTGTGCTCCTGCATGTCAACAGCTGACATGATCACTCTGTGGAGAATGTTTGTTCTTCCCTAAGTATTTGATAAAAAATGAAAATACAATTTTGCACAAGTTATTAATGGATTATAGGTAACAATCTGTGAAATGTGGTCAGGAACAGTGCAAATATGTTACTAGCTTTTAGTCTTTTTAAGGTTCCAAGTTTAGTTAAAATGGTGTGATATCTCAATGTGATGTCCTGGATGAAGAATAAGGTGAATATGTGTGAAAACAAATTGCAGCAGCAATAGTTTAGAGGCAGCAATAATATATATGCAAGATGAAGTATTAAATGCTTAAGAAAGCAAATGGAGAGCATTGCAAGTTGTTTGTTTCATTTTTTAAACAATTCATAGAGCTTTGAGTTGTGTTTCTGTGTAGTCATTAAATATGTTTGTCTTTACTATTATAATATCGATAAGTATAGGAAACATTTTTCCATTTTAATTTTAACTTGCTTTCTTAGCTGTTCAATATGAGCATCGGATGAGCTGAAGAGATTTCAAGATCTTATTCATGAATGAGCTGGGCAAGTCCCGAGGATACTTGGGTAAATGGGGCTTCATGGTCACTTCTTACTTGACAAAGCAAGGCCTTGGTGCTTATCTGCCTTCTGCCTGGAATGGATTAGGGAGTGTTTCCAGAGAAAGGAGCCAACTATTTTGAGTATGAGTCTGGAAAACCGCCTTTAGTGTGAGTGCAAAGCAACTTACTCTTCCCTGGGTGCCTAGCTTGAGCAGAGGAGACAAAATCACAAACCAGAGTTCTCCCAAGGACCTTTTCAATGGAAATGAGTTACTATATTTATTTTTCCTTCTTTGTGGAGTGTTTTTCTGTGTGTTCCAAAATGCTTCAAGAAAATGAATTCACAGCAGTGTTCTCTGGGCCTCGATGGCTGTTGAAATAGTGAAGTGAGCTCAGATTCTCCAGAGCAGAGTATAAACTAAAGTAATCCTTACACTGTGGAACTTGTGAATGGAGTAACAAATGCATTTGTTGCTCTGCATTTCATTCTTAATAGATGTTCTTTTTCTTTCTGGTGATGCTGTAGGTTGGTTGTAATATCTGAAAAATTCTTAGTCTACAACTGTCTTACGTGTACTTGCTTTTGACTCTGTATCTGTAAGCAGAGTGCCCTGAATAAACAGTTAGAGTGTATTAGCCAGTTTTCGAAAACTTCTTTTTTTGATTGTAGTGGAGGAAATATTTCCTTTCTTTTTTGGTTGGTAGGCAGAGGAATATTGGGTTGAATGGAGAATTCTAGTCAAGTAGTATAAGCACCTGAGCAGTTGCAGAGGAGAGGGAAGGAGGCTGAATCCTTATCTCTGGAGAATGGGTAGAAGTTCAGAGCTATGCAATTTTCAGTTCCTATTCTAGGTTGTAAAGGCAAAGTGGAATTCTGTGTACTGAATACAATTTTGTTAATAGCCTTTTGTGATTTGAACCCTAACATTTCTCTTTCACTGGAAGAAGTCTACTTTCAGTATTTCTTTTGCTATGGTTTATGCATTCTAATTAAAACTACTGCTTGTGTCTCTGTGAAATGTTCAGGATTCATTCTGGTGCTTTATGTATGACATTATAAGATTTTATTTGAATTTTTTGTAAATCTCCTCAACTTCTTGAAATAGCATGTTCACAAAATATTTTGCTATTCTGTGCTGGTGTTTTCCTTTCCACCCTGCCCCACACAGCACTCCCTCTCCATAACAACTCGGTGCGTGAAGCCCAGAAAAAGCTAATGTTCTACCTCTTAACTGTTCATTTTATAACCTGTTGTTGAGCTGGCTGGACCGCTTCCAAAGCGCATGAGCGTGTTTATACACTGAGCTTAACAATAGTATCATAACACCAGTTTGTTTAACCTGTGCTGGAAATAAAAATCTAAATACTGTGAATCAAAGAGAAAGCAGTCGTTTGGATGTGCTTTTCTGCCGAGGTAGCTCCCTCGCCTTGTACCTGATAAAATCACTACTGCTACTTTTATATTCTGTGAGAATTGTATCAATCCCGTGAGTGTGATGTGACGTGGACTTCTTTAAAGGCGTACAGAGGTCCAGCTATAGTTTTGCTTCTGCAGGATCAGCTTGCTGAGGCAGAACACTAAACTTCAATTTCTGCTTAGTTCAAGTGCACTTTGCTGCAATAAAGTCATCTCTTTTCCTCCCTTTGGAGGACATACCTCATATAATAACTTAGTAAATTCTGTGTCCATGTTTTCGTTAGAGTACTTGAGCAGAGATCTGAGAGGATGGTAAACAAACAAGTGACACAGGCTCTGCTTATTTATCAGGCTTTTTGACTCACATGTTTTGCCAAAGGTGCCAAGACTTTGGTGCCAGAGTCTTTTACTGTTGCTTTGATTCAGTGACTTTGATCACCCAAACAAATTTCCTCAGTGTTGACACAGTTTGAGCAGTGTTTAGCAGCAGCTCATGTGAATAGTCCTAGCATGACTGAGGCTCTTAATTTGCCATGGGGCCTTGTATTTGTAAGTTTATAGTTGATGAAAAAGATAACACTTCATTTTGGTTCAGAAATGTGTAATGCTAAAATGTGATCATCTTCACTTTATCACCCCATCCCTCACAGTCATCTGATCTTCACTGTGCGCTGATGAGATTTGGCTTTAGCACATTTCGGTTGCCTAGTCCCCTCCGCTCCAGCCTTGGTGCTACAAGAAGCCCAGCATTTGAGCAGGAATGGGTGTCCTGCCGCTCTGGAAAGTCAGTGTGTTTCCTGAAGTGAGATTATTCTGTAATATTCAGGCTCTGACCTCCCTGCCTGTCTGTTGAGAAGAAATGAATTTTTCCAAATTACACAGCAGCTCTGGTGAAGTGGCACCTGTCTAATAGGCAACTGACTGCAGCTCTACAATAATGTGACATTAGTAGGTGTTTTATCTCCGCAGTGGGTGACAGTGAAGATATAATCATTCTGCATCAGTGGTTTCTAAAATTATGGTTTGACAGTCCTGTTATTGGCCTCAGCAGTTGCTCTGTCACGATCTGTGTGGTGAATAAGCTGCTTCAGCTCCATGGCTTTCCTCGAACAAGGAGACTTGCAGCAGAGGCCGGATGAATCTGTTCAGATGTGAAGGTCACCTGGGTGTTGTTTGGAGTAGCTATTTAAATTTTGCGCCGCACTGCTGTTGGCCCTTTGGCCCCAGAGCAGGGGTTGGCAGTGGAGCTGTGGAGCCTTCTGTTTGGAGGCTTCAATCTGTGCGTTAAACATCTACCCGATGTTGCTTCCTTGTCATACTTCTGAGAGCCAGGGCAGCCTGGAAAAACTGTATGGCACCTAGTGCTGGGTGTTCAGGGGGCGCTTGCTGTAAAGCCTCCCACGTCCCTGTGCTCCCTGGTGTGTGGCGCAGCGGGGAGGCCTGGAGCAGGGACATGCCGGGGGCATACGGCCAGCCCCATGTGGGCAGGGAGCCCGCTGCATCCCGCTCGCCTTGCAGTGCCCCCACAGACACGCGCGACCTTGTCGCCTCACCTCGGGTGTGCAGAGGCTCTAGGGGGCAAACAAGACTTGGATTTTTGCAGTTAGTGAGCGAAGATTAGAAGCTGCCTCTACTCGGAGTCTCATGTTATGGCTGTATATATATTTATACAAACACATACGTATATGTATTTTAACCATCTGAAATGAGGTGTGTCTCACTAGATTTATACACACGGCATGGTGAGATAGGAGTGTGTATGTGTATATACATATGTATGTATTGTCATGCCTCCTTCTACTTCCAAGGGTGCACCTCCCATTTTTAGGATAAAGAATGGTGGTCTTCACAAAATGGATTACACTTTCCAGTGTTGTTATGATAGAGATACAGAAAAATCATCTGCTCTATAGCAGATCTTATAATCATTATTACTCACAAGTAACTTCAGGATTAGAAGGGGTTAAGTTACAAGATGAGATAAATACCTGCTGAAGGAGGTTGTTTTGTCCCTTAGCGGTTACAAAGTCTTAAAAATATTTTCAAACTAGTACACATGTACCTTGGAAATTTGCTGGATGACAAATAAAATTTAGAAAAACATGTTTTCCCCCTTCCCACAGTTACATTGTTCCTGAAGTGCTGGCAGTAGTAAGCACTTGCAGTCTGTAAACACAGTGGATGTCATTTAGATGTATAGGGCACCAATAAATAAAGTAGCAAGGCACCCACTTTTAGAGTTCCTTTGCTTGCCTGTAAGTTAAAAATTAAACATTTTTATAGTAAGTGAAACTAATTATGAAACTCTCACAAAAAGGTGTAGAAAGCAGTTGGATAATGCGGTGCTTGCGTTTCATCTCAAAGAGCAAAGCTATGACTTGCAAAGCAATTTGCAAGCCAAATAAAGGCAAGGGACTGGAGCACTTGAATCTACTCAAAATTAAAAGAAAACAATCTCATAGCATGTAACTTCCAGTTCTCAAGGTAGTGTTTGTGGTTTGGTGATAGGTTTTTCTTTTTTTCTTTTTTTTTTTCCCCTATTTTTAATGTGTTGTGATTTGATATAAATGTAGAAATGAACAACGCACTGAGAAAACTGCAAACTAATTGCTCACTTTGAGGAAGAGGGGAATAAATATTGTGGTGAAGTTAGAGATTCTGAGCAATTCTTATTTTCTGTGATTCCTTTAGCAGTTATTGATCAGAAAGATGCTGTTATTAAAAAGCAACAACAGCAAAAATCTTCAAAAGGGTAAATGCTTGAAAGAAGTCTTTCTCAGCAGTTAGTGGCAGAGATGAATCTGGATATTTAAAATACCTTGAGTTTCTGGGCATTTCCTAGGTTACAATCATGAGCTAAAAGGATCTTTAACCTTGTCCTGTTACTTATCCTAAGGAATGCCTGGTATTAGAATTACTCTTTCTGTGCACTTAACATACGAATGTTGCCCCTTAAATAATGTCTTAGGTGATACCAGGGATGTCTGTATTTGTCTACTCTCCAGATGCACCAAGTACAATTTTTTTAGCATCACACTTGGATGAAGCCTTAGATAAAGGATGCTGCTTTAACGGAGCAAAATCTGAAGTGCTGGTCATTTTATCAACCAAATGGCCTCTGTCCTTTGGATGGTGAAATGCAGAGAGGAGCTGTTCAGTTGGGAAGCTCAATCCCTCTAGCAAAGAGCCCTGCTGCAGTGCAGGGCTGTTATAATTGGCCTTGGGAATTAGCTTGGAGAAGCAAATCCCTCCTTTCAGAGTACAGCTGTATAAAGACTAATAAGCATTTTTCTATGTTTACTTTTTGTCATATGATACTCGCAGTGAAAGAGTATTAGTCAGAAAAGAGTGTTAGTCAAAATGACAGGAGCCATGAGGTAAGATTTCTCCCAGCAGTTGTCAAAGGGAGAGTTTCACTTTGGAGAAAACAACAGAAAGCTTCCTATTTTGGCACTTACTTAGGTTATGTGTACAAGCTTAATTAAAGTTGAGTCTCTGGAAAAGTGTGAATATATTTTCCACTTTCAAGTGCTTTTTTTTTTTTTTTTTTTTTTTTCCCCTCCTCAAATATGCTTAACTCCTTATTTTTTTGAATGAAATCTTCATGGACCCTAGGCCATTAATTTTAAACCATTGTGTGAATGCTAACTGCTTAAAAATAGTCATGGAGCCAACCTTGTTTCCTCTCAGGGTTTATCAGTTGGAAGCATCTTCTTTTTACCCTGTGTGTAAGCAAAGACCTCTCAGGATTGACGATTTGATCTGTCTAATGGAAAATCTAGGCAGGATATCCTTTCTCTGTTATTCCTTGGTGTGATGGCATCAGGCCCTGTCTTGGGATAGGGGAAGGGGAAGAGGAGGTGCTGTAGCAGGCAGAGTGGTTTCAAGGGATTCTCAAACTAAAAAAGGGCATCACATCCTTGTTGAACCAGTTATACTTCAAAATACTATTATAATGCATGCTATTAGTAGCTTCTCATGCCATGCCCTCAAGCTTGCTCATGTGCACTACTGGCATTTTAAACATCTAAGTTACTGTGGCTTTGGCGGCGAGATACGCTGTGAGGGGCTTCCTGGTTGTTGTTTTGAGTGTTTGCAGGTCTTCATGAAATACTGTATTGTTGAGTTAAGTCCTGCCTTAAACTGCAGAATTTCAGTGCCCAAATTTCCCCAACTCAAGGAAAGACATATTCCTAGTATGGTCTAATGATTAAAATGTCTCTTAAAAACAAGCAAGGCCTCATGCATGTTAGATGTATAGTGAAGAATGAAGAAGTGTGTGCATGGGGTAGCCAACAAGCTGAAAATTATGCCAAAATGGGAGTTTTTAAAATAATGTTCTCCCATAATCAGAACTATTCCGTTATAATGTCTCTAACCTGAGTTTTTTTTGGCATTCACAAGGCAGAGGACATCATCAACTTTTGTGATTTCTAAAGAGCTATTTGTCAGTTACTGTGTTGTGTTCAAGACAAGGAGTTAGTGTATAGTTACAAATAAACTCAACACAGATATTTTCCCTCCATTCTCCTCTCCAGAAAATAATAGTAAAACTGTTATACAAAACATGATATGTTACATGATTGTACTGTTACAGTGCCTTTCTGAGTTAGTTTATTTTGTCTTACCATCGTGACCCCCATGAGCCGTGATGTAACCTTGGAGGAGGAACGCAAAGGTCTTGAGGGATGGCAAAGATGGTGAGATTGTGGGTTTGCAGTATAGCGATCAACTAGTACTTGGAACACAAGATAAAAACACTAAAAATAATGGAGAAACACTTCAGTTGCATATCTGGACTTGGGATCCTATAATCCTCAAGCGTTCCTATCCTAACAAGATGTTAATAATATTTAAAGTGAAAATACTTGTGAGGGCATTGTATGGACTTTTACATGAGAAAAGGATACAGTGTAAACTGCTCTAACGTCTTAGATTAGGAAGCGCTTTTCATATTAGTAGTCTATTTGGCAAAATGCTCATTGTAAGACTTTTTAAAATATGCATATGCACATATAGGAATGTGTATATACACACACACACACACACACACACACACACACACACATGCGCGCGCGCTCTTAACCTGAGTGTTTATATGGGCTGCTGTTTACATTCTCTTGCAAGGATTTTGTATTATTCAGTGAGGCAAGTGCTGAGCACTTGGATGAATAATAGTTACAGATGCTTGGGGAAAAAAGTTAGAAAGCTGTAAAACTTCCACTGCATTTCATTGTTTATTCTGTATGAAAAGTTTTTGTTCATTAGGTATTATAGCTAAGTGACTATGACTTTAATGCAGAATCTTAATATTTGCAAGAACTTGTCCTGCTGCATACTAGTAAGTGCAGAGTGGGATAAATTAGTGCACAGTGTTTCATTGTTTCTAGCCTTGTTCAACTTCTGATCTCTGAGATTGAACCTCTGTTGATAATATGCTTTTTAAGCAGTTTATAAATCAGAGCAAGAGAAGTTTTTTTTTTTTTCCTCAGATTTTAAACTCACTCCTCATGTATTAAATCACTCTAAATCTTACAATTGCTGTTATTTTCAGTCCATTGTGTCTACTTCCTGCTGGTCAAAGGTTATTGGGATAGGGTGGTGTAGAACGAGATGGAAAGCCGACAGGAAAGAGAGAGCTTTGCTTATTTTGGGGTAGACACAACTACAGAAATGGCCAGGACATTGCTTGAGTTTTCTGAAGACTTAAAGAGGTAAACTATATATAAAAAAAGTTGTTCTTGATGTTGTTTACTTTCCTGATTCTGAACTTAGGTGTTTTGGTTTAGGTGAATTGGATTACATAAATAAGGATTTCCTTAAAGCATGTTATCTTTTTGTTTGGAATGTGTTTTTTGTTTTATTTTTTTTCTTAGTACTAAGGGAGATTTTCACTTTTGTTTTTATTTATTAGGTGGCTTTTAAGCTCTGTTTCTGAAGCACCTGCCTAGAACCCTTTCTTCCTGTCTCACTTAAAAAAAAAACCAGCCACAAAGTGCAAGTACAAGTTCTAATACATTGTTGCCATTGTAGCAGTGGCAGCATGCATGTGGGTATACTATTCGTGCTAATACAATTCTCTCAAGCATTTGCTTCATTTGGTCTTCGTATGATTATTTAAGAATAAGTTAGATCTTGTCTGCTGAGGCAGTATTGTTGGTCGTTGAGTTTTGTCCATAGGGGAGATTTGTACTGAGCTGTTTGGAGCAGTGCTGTCCAACTTGGGGACTGCCTGCGGGACACTTGGGGTTCTTCTGGCTGTGTCATTCAGCTTTGGGGGGCAAGGGGTGATGCAATGGCAGCAGAATGATTACAAGGATTTGGTTTCAGAACAGACCTTGACTCATAGCATTGCTCTGGGACTGGAAGAAAAAATATTGGCTGTGGTGATTAAGTTCTACAAAATTGTTGATCTAATAATATGTTACATGATTGTACTGTTACAGTCCAGGAAATGATAGAGAATTTTTTACATGAGTTGATGAGAAGTGTAAGGAGCCTTTTATAAGGTACTCGAGCTGTAATTGTACAGAAACATCTTGATTTTCAATATGGCAATGTGCACTTGGACTTGGTTTTGGTTTGTTAGAGCTGATTTGGCTTTGGTTTGTTTTCTTAACTCTTAGCGATTTGAAACTTAGCAGTGAGGTATTTGGAAGTAAAATAGTGTTTTGTTCTCACTGCTGGAAAAGGCAAGGGGTTGTTTTTGTTTTTAATAATAGAAACTCAGCTTGATTAGCATTTACATATTATAAGGTTTTACAAATAATTTGGATTTTGTGCTTTGAAGTGCTTCTCCCCCCCTGCCCCCTACGGAGGGAAAAGTGAATTCTGTTGCGGAGGCAACACTGAGCATGGGTGTTCAATCTTCTCGGTCATTTAAAGTGTGAAAAAATAGACCTACTACTGGCCTTTCTTAGCACTCCTTTTTCCATGTCTTCACATGTGTTCATGCATGTTGTAGATCTGATGGTTTATAGTAAAGAAGCTAATATTTTTTTGGATCTTCAGATCTGAACAACACTGAGCATGTCCTTCATAGCTCTTCCCTTTCCTCGGAATAAGGAATTCTTTACAATGTTTCACAGTATTTAAGTCACTTGATTGATTTTCTTGTCTAATACTTTGGCAGAACAGTACATTTCCTTAGCTTTTCCTTTGTTGTGTCCAAGTCCTTCCAGTGCTCAGATAGTGAGTCCTCTCACTTAGAGGAGGCTCCTGCTTCAGTTTCCAGGCATTCATTTCGCAAAAATGTCAGCTAGGATACAGTCTGTGTCTTGCAAAGAGTGTATGAAAATCAAGTGTCAAATTTACGAAGTTTGATTTGTAAGAATTAGTTAAAATGCTATTTTGAATTTTCTTTGGCGACTTCTCCATGTGTGTTAACGGTGATCTGGCTTGCAATTAACTGATCTTAAACCAGGCTATTTTGGGGAGAAAATTTGTGTGTTATCTTTGCACCATCATCAAATCCCCCTCAAATCATCTTTTCTTGCTGAGGCTGGAGAAACTACTGCTTCTGTGGGGACTTCAAGACAGTATTTAGGCCTTGGGCAAAGATGATATGGAAAATACCTGATCTCTCTTGTCATCTATAGAAATCTGTACGCAGCGTAAGCATACTCAGTGAAAACTGTGAAGTATGTGTTGTGTATTTGTTGAAGCTTCTGCATCCTTGAAAGGATCCGTAATAGCATCAGGAATTGCAGATTTTTACGTAGTCTTAAGTGCCTAGTGCTTTTTCTTATTTGTATATTAGCCCCTCACAAATGAGGGAGATAAATATCTGCACAGGCAAGTACAAAAAGAATGCCCTCTTTCATCCCTGGCCACTGGTGGAAAGGCAGCGGTTGATGCCAGCGAAGTGTAGCTCTCATCTTTCTGCTTTGGATTGGTGGCTACTTTAGAAATCTCAAGCCTTTTCGAGTGATTTGTGCTCCTGCTGTTTGTCACTAGGTATGCTCATGAGCTCAAGACATTGAAAACTTAGCCTAGTGACAGTGTGTCTACCTTCTGTTCTGAATTGTTTTTCTTGTTCAGGGGTCTTTTCAGCAGTAGTAATCCCTGTACAGTAATAGTAATAGGTGGTAGCTTAAAAAAAAAAAAAAAAAAGACAATTCTGAATGTCTTGCTTTCTTAGGTTAGGCAGGGGAGAGAGGGAGGGATTTTTATTAAGAGCTGATGAAAAGATTGAGGTGACTAGAAAAAAAAAAAACACAACTATGGCTGATAAATACACGAAAACATTACTTTAAAAATAGTCTGACAGAAAGCCAAACTGTAGTTGGCTGGATGAGTACTATCACAGAGACAGATCTTGAAGAGGAATCGGAAGGAAGGCGATGTCATGCCCTTGCTCATTGATTCTGGGAGCTTTTGGGAGATCGAGGGAGAGAGAGAGAGAGAGAGATGCAGGAGAGGAAGAAAAATGAATGAAGTCTGGTATCATTGGTAGAGGGAAGCAAGAGGAGTTGACTTGGAGGGGAGGGAGGGAGTCAAGTTTGGCTTTCTTAAGAAGTGGCCTAGAAATGGGGGGGCTGGAAGCTGTAAACTGCAATAAATGATGGAGAAGCATGGAATGGAAAAAGATGTGGCCAGGATTAGTGAAGGAAGTTGATCTTGGCAGTTTTTTTGTTTGTTTGTTTTTTAATACATGCAGGAGGGGTATGGGAAAGACTATACCGGGAGAATTAATGAAATCAAAAAGATGAGTTTTGGAAATGTTTTGAGAAAAGGGGCAGCAAAGCAGGGAGTCGCATGCAACAGATATCCTGCATTTGCTATTAATGACAGACAGGCATTACAGTTTTGTTACTATCAAATGGTTAAAGGAGATGGCAAAGCTAATTTCTGGTGATATGGAATGTATTTTTTGACAAGGTTGTTAGGAAGAAATAGGAACTGGATGGGCAGGACAAGGGTATGTGTAGGTGTGTGAGGGAGATGAGATGATCTAGGAGTAAGGAAGCATGGTCTGGTAGCTGGGCCTAGCTTCAAGACAGCAAATTCTGAAGGCTCAGTTTCTGACTTCAGTTACCTGCTTTATTGCATTAGCTCTCTGAGCCAGTTCCACCTATGTAAAAGAGATAAAAAAATCTTTGCCATGCAGAGGTATTGTGGAGCTCAGCTAATGCTTGCCACTACCAAATATCTGAAACACTGAAAAAGAAGTACAAAAAAAAAAAAAAAAGATCAATGGAGTGGTTTGTGAGGAGAGGAGTGACTGCTGTTGCCAATCATCACAAGGATGCATGTCATGCGGATGAGGTGATGCAGACCTGGCTTCACTGGAAATGGTCATAAGGCTAGGGGGAGTGGAGAGAGGCAAGAAAAACCCTTATAAAGTGTAAAGGATTGTCAAAATGTTCCACAAACTTTAAATTTTCGGAAAAAGGCAGTGGTTAGAGTGCAATATTGCACTCTCTCTCTTGTATCTTGCCCTTTATTTTTGGTGCTTTGATTAGCTTTATAGTGCTAGGAGGCTAGTTTTAGGTTGTGTGCTTATACACGGGCCATGAAGTACTGTTTGCAGTCAGTCTGCCTGGCAGTATTGTTCTGCACACTGTATTTTCAGTGTTTTCTTTTGTTTATTTAACAAAGCTAAAGTTAGAATCGGCAGCACAAGACTCAAAAATGGTGACAATAGTTGGAAAACAGGAAATTTTGGCCTTGTGTGTATTCGGAACAGATGATCAGGATGATGGCCAGGAGAGTGGAAACTTCCACTGAGACTGTTTTTTCCTTATTTTGCTCAGTGAGAAAAGATGGTGCTTCCTGGAAAACAAGTCTTAAGTATTTAAAGAAAGTCCCAATGTATCCAGTATTTTCCTCATTTCACCTCTGTTTATTTTACAGGAGTTTGTTGACACTTCTTGGTGTTTAACTGACAAATAGTATTTATGGGCTAGTATGAGGTCTTGTAAGTCAAGTTTCCGCTATTAGACTAAGATACTAAACATGTTTTTTTATGTGTTTGATTTGTTTTTAAGCATAAAATAAGACGGTACAAGTAAAGAAAGCAAGAACGGAAGGGCATAATTTTAGGGAAGAGGGTGCTGGTTGCCAGTAAGCGCACGACAAAGGCTTTCAGCAATAATGAGGACTCTTTCTTATTTCATATTTTTCCACTTCAGTGCTCCTGATAAAGTCTTTTAGGAAGGCTTTAGACTTTCCAGAAAATGCTTTCTGTGAGTTATAGCTCTTAGCTTATTTCCACGTAGATAGAAGCGCTAGTTTTTGGCAAAACTTCAGCTTAGGTTTTCAAGTTTTACTGTTTGAGTCGTGCAAGGCTGAAAAGCGACGAGTTAAATAGCAGAGTCCTGTGCCCTGAAATTGCAATACTTGGTGGCCTTGCTTCCTGGTGCTCCTGCCTGTGTACAGCACAGGGCCCCATAGTGGCCAGTGTCCCCGTCCATGCCCAGCGCAGGTGAGTGCACGGGATCATGTGTGGGCTCCAAGCGGGATGCCTGAGGCCAAGCAAGGCACTGGGTGTCACAGCATCAGTGTGGCTCCTTTGCCGTTTGGAGGAAGAAAACACCTGGAAAAGAGCAGTGTGGTGGCAAGGGGAAAACAAGATACTTTTCCTGTTTGTTATCCTTCCTGTTTTGTACAAAAGATATTTAGCTGTTTCATAATTTAACCTTTAGTCTGAGGGAAAAGTCCAGGGAGAGAAGGCTGGAAGTAAGGGCAAGAGGAGCCCAAGGAGAGCAAGACCTTGATTCAAGCAGCAGAGTACAAGCGCAGCTGCTGACTCCTGCCCCTCAGCTCCCACAGCCCTCTGAGGCACTGGGGAAGGCTGCGCAGAGCGGTCTGCCGCCCCCAGAGAGGAGTGGGAAGTCCGGAGGCTTGCGACTTTATCCCTGGCTCCACCGGCCATTTCTGGCTGAAGATGGAAGATATTACAAGAGTATTTTTCTTGGTAACAGTTTGAGAGAATTCAAATAGAAGGGTGATCTCTTTCAAAGTCCGAGTGTAAATTCTCTCCTCTTTCCCGTCCCTCCCTCCTTCTTTTCCCTCCTCTGCTTACAGCTGTGTACCCTATTGCCTTTCTCTCTGAATTTGAGCCAACAAACAGCCCAAGCAGATACCTTTCAAAGACCTATAAAAGCCAAAAGCTGGAGAGGCGACGGAGACTGTAATACGTAAAAGTGAACAAGATTCAGGCAGGTATAGCTGCAGGGTGGTTGACAAGTTCTTCAAAGGACAAGTATCTCATAAGGGGTTTATAATGTAAATTCTCTGAATTGCATATTGTTTTAGCTGCGTGCGGTCAAAACCGAAAAAGCTGAAATGGTTCTTTCTACCAGTTTCTTAGTTGACTTGCTCACTTTTACATCAGCACTTTGTACTCAAAATACTGGATTTGAAATAATTAATGTCACTGTTACTTTGATCACTTGACGATCTGTCAGGTGATCACTGACGATCTGTGGGTGAGCTGCTTGTCATATTTTAGACTAGTTCAAAAAGAAGCAAACAAGCCTTTTTCTGTAGCTATGATGGTCTCATGATATGCTGGTCTATGCAGGACAATGTTTGGCAAGAGTGGCTGTGCCCTGTGTTAGACCAGCTGATGTGCTTTGCGCCTTCAAGGAGAAACCAGCTGAGGCACACAGAAGTCCTTTCTTAGTCTAAAACAAAAGCAGCCAACCTTGTTTTGTAATAAATGTATTTTTGAAGCCTACGCAGGCTTCTGGCCGGCCTGATTCGCGTGACATTTGTCGTGTTATTTGCCCTTGGAAAAGGAGCAGTTTTACTTCAGAATTACTTATGACCTGCCTGCAGTGTTTTATATTTATATGTTTTTATATTATACACATGTATATATTTAATATGAAATATTAAAATTTATATAACTATGTATATAATAGTTTCATTTAAAAATGATTCCAGTAATGAGCAATATTGGCATGAGAAATGCTCAAGTTGCACAGCCTACTGGATATATGACTTCTCTGGCTTCATCCATTTGGATTTTATCACAGAAAAACTCTCTGGTAAAGGATAGTTGGTAAAATCAGTTATGTGACCATCACTGGTCTCTCATAACCAGAGATCATTAGCACCTGTAGCATTCATTGGCTAAACCATTTGCACATCTTTTTGGTGATTTCTTTTGTGGGATCCATGTTGTGCACTGTGGAGTAAAAAGCAACATTTTTCACAAAAAAATCTCCCAAAGGGGAGAAAGGCATTTAAATTTGCATGAATGCTGATTTTTACATGTGCACATTCTCTTTTAGAGGCTTCTTTTTGGAAAGAGACTACTGAAGAAGCTCCCTCCATCACATATATTGCGCAGTGTTCTGCACTTCAATGAGGCAGTGTACAGCTTTCATTACAACGACAAATACTGAAATGTTAAAAATAGATTAAGCTTTAAGAATCCCAGATATTTTCAAATAACAAAGAGTGATTTATGTGGGCTCATTTTGCACTTTGACAAAATATAGAGGCGCTTTTGTACTATGATTAGCAAGGGTGCTGATGTCAGTTCTCTTGTCTAGCTTTAAGCTTTATTCCACTGCTAAATTGTGCTTTGTACTGTAATCCAGAGAACCTTTGTATCTGCCTTATTAGTGTGTAGTTTATGGAATTGCATTTGTTTTTGAATATAATCTGTGCCAGTTTCAGTGAGTGTGACTCATTGTATGACTGAAATAAACACTCACATATGCACTATGTGAAAATTCTTCAAAAATAGTAGCAGGTGCTGGTAGGCTAAATTCAGTGTTTTAAATACTTAATAGTTGCTATTTTATAGTTCGACGGGCTGAAAACAAGCTCTTTTTAGCTGACTGAATTCTGAACTTTTAAGTAAGATTCCTATTTACTTATTAATACTCAACAGAAGTTATTAGGCTTGATGATAAGAAATGTTTTGTTTCATTGACACTACATTAGAAATAAACTTCCAGAAAAGGCATATTTGGTTGGTTCACAGTTGATTTCTTTTTTTCTTTTCTTTTACCTGAGTAATAAAAAATATCAAGTACAAATATATCTCGCTGTTCAGCTCTTTTTTTTTTTTCTTTTTTTTCTCCTCTCCCTCTGTCCTATCTCTGATCTCTTTCCTGCTGATTTAAGCTTTGAGATTTTCATCTGGACGACTGAAGGCTGAGGTTAAAGATAGCCTGTTTTTTTAAAGTAACAAAGGTTTGTGGTTCAGTTCAGAACATGTATCTGTGATCAAGCTTGCCTGGAGAGAACGCCTCCAATATTGAAGTTTCCTGTTATCCCAGAATCTGAGCTGTCAGTTAATTTGGAAACAGGAAACAAAACAAACTTTGGCAGTGTTTTGGGGCCATGGTTATACAATGCTTATCAGCAGTGCTATTTCTTAAAAGATGCTTGGAATTAAAATCGCAGTCGAAGGTGTTTTTTGTTCAATCTTCCACTCTTGTTCTTTACAGGTCACCTAGTTGAACTCACTAGCATGGTGGAAGTCTATGCTGCAGAACTTAGTTTCACACTTCACTATTTAAAAACAGATGCTGCATTTATGATCATAAACATACTTAATATTGAAAATCAAGCATGAAAATTGCTTTTAAAACTTAACCTTTAAAGGCTTGGTAGCTAGTGAACGGCTTGTCAACCTTAATTAAGTTATCTGGCATTTTTCTTTCTTCCATTTTCTGTATTATCTTTTAATAACAGCTCGCAAAACTTGATACCCGGAGAAGGCCTGTGCGCCTGACAAAGAGGGGTTTGTGTGACCCCGCTCTACGCGTCTGCGCTGCCGGGGCAGCTCGGAGCTGAGCGCTAACATGGCAGCATGATTCTGAGGCTCACTGTGTTGTGTCCTCCCTCCACTAGCTTGTTCTCGGAGGGAATGGCTGCGTGAAAGAAGAGAGAACTCTCTTGCTCCTTGAGAACCGTGCTCTCGGTTCCTCATGTTTAGTAAGAAACTTTTACTTCCAGAGCTAGGTCTCAGTGAGTAAAGGCTACCATGCATCTTGCTTCTTCTGGCACCACCAGACAAACCATGAATCAACAAACCGTGTTGATTTTGTTGCTCTTGTGTGAACCTCTTCTCCTGCCTGTGGCAGCAGGAAATCCAGATTAGCCAAAATGACAATTCCTGTTTGCCTGAATTTTGCTTTTTTTTCTTTTTTTTTTTTAATTCCTCATGAAGGACAGACTTGCAATTTGTTACAACACCCTGAAGAAGTTTAAAATGGAGCATCTTGGGGTACCAGTGTAAGATGTGGTGGGTGGCTCCTCTGGTTTACCTTGGTCTCCGACTTTGATAAAAGTAGAAAAAAAGGTGGCGTCTCTCCAGTGCGTCCTGCCTGTACTCTCACGTTTTTGTTCTGCATGAAAGTAGTGCAGTGACAGTGTAGTGACAGTACCCCCTAGTTTCTGTTACGTGTTCATTACTCTGGTGCTTGAGCAGGTGAGGGAGCCGGTTGTACCGGACATGTCACTGCTGCTAGAGCCCAGCTGAGATGGGGAGAGAAGCTAATGGGGGTGACATCCCAACAGGATTAACCGAGAGAGAAGGCGCTTTGATGGTGCTTTTCTCCTTAACTAGCTTCTATGCATCTGCGGTGGCAGGGAGACTGGTATTACAAGCACAGTGGCTGGGTGTGACTTCGTTCTTCCTTGGGTGGACCTTACACAAGGACTGGTTTTAAGTGATAAAATGAGACCATTCAGTTGTATTTTCCCCCTCCATATCTATGTAGTTCTGAAAAGATAGTAATGTAGCTCATTTGTTTGTTTGTTTTGATTTTTTTGTAACAACTACTGATGTGAAATCTTGAGGGCCTGAGTAGAGCATTCTGCTAACATCCAGGAGAGCATATATTGCAGGTGCTGCATGTTCTTTAAATGTAGGTCACTAATGTTGAGTGCAAATGAAATATTCAGAGCACAAGTGCAATGGCCTGCACCAGCAGGTGTTGGGAATAAGACACTATGGAATACTTTGATATGTTTCATCTTTTCTTCCCCGTGATTGTGGCAGCTTCCCTTAGAAGTTTTTGTGTGCTTTTTTTCCTCTTCTGGATGTTTTTCTAAGCACTGGATAAATCCTTTCTCCTTTTGTACATAGCAACTCAACTATATGTCCTCTTTTTAGAAGCAAAATTCGAATATTGAAGACAAAAAGCTTCTTAACATTCACTGATCCTCTACTTCATCTAGTCCATTGCTACATCAATGTATTTTAAAATGTGATCTCCCCGAACTAATTTTCCTTTTTATTTTTTTTCTCCAATTTTTAGGCATGGAAGAGAAGGTGGTTTGTACTTCGCAGCGGCCGTTTAACGGGGGATCCGGATGTATTGGAATACTACAAAAATGACCATGCCAAGAAGCCTATCCGTATTATTGACTTAAACTTGTGTCAACAAGTGGATGCTGGATTAACATTTAACAAAAAAGAATTTGAAAACAGTTATATTTTTGATATCAACACTATAGACAGAGTTTTCTATTTGGTGGCAGACAGCGAGGAGGAGATGAACAAGTGGGTCCGATGTATCTGTGATATCTGTGGGTTCAACCCTACGGATGAAGGTAAGTTCTGCACTTTCCTAACAAACTTTGCTGTGCCTCGAAGCAAAGAACGTTTCCAAAATCGGATATTTATCTGTATCTAACATACATTTTAAAACCCATATGATATGTATTGGCTGTGAAAACTTCCTTACTACCTTGGGAAAAGAAAGGAAAAGTAGTACGAAGTAAGATCTTAATAATTTGTTACAAATCAAGTGTTAGAAAGTGATGTGGAGGCTCTTGCATAATTTTTTGCGTGACATTAGGTCTCAAGTACAGAAAAAAAAATCTTAAAGTAAGATCAGGCCAAACAGAAGAACATCTTTGTCAATTAATATGGTGTATTTTAATGTGTCTATATACCATTTTACTGCTTATTGAAGTACACTATGATTCTTATGCTGGAAATATTTTTCCCCATCTGAGGAATCCTGTTTGGTGTAACAACTGACTCTGCAAGCAGGAGTAGGTATAAAATCCCAGACTTTACTATATTACCATTTCTCTGTGTGCTTTGCAACTCATTTAAAAAAAAAAAAAAAAAAGCCCCAAAACAAAAAATAACTTGTACTCCTCTACTCACCCGATCAAATCTTTTGGAAGGAGACATTGTGTGAAAGCAGCTGGCAGGAAACAAGGGAGTGTGTTAGAATTCATACAAATACCTTGTGGCCACCAGTATTGCCTGTCCTGGATCTTTCCTTATTTATTTACTTACTATTCCTTCGTTCTTCATGGAGATTAATGGGTTGCATGACTTGTTGTAGTTCGTTACACAGGCCCCGGAAGAGATTAGGTAGTAAGAGGGTTATAAATAAAACATTCCTGACTGAAGGGGCTTCAATTGTAAACCCTGTTTTTTTTGTGAGTTGAGGGAACACAGGGGCTTTCACCTCCTCTACTCCAGCCAAATCTCCAAAAATGACTGTATTCTAATATTCTTGTCTTCTGAAGGAAGACCTTTTCTTTTTTTTTTCCGCTCCCCCCTTTTTTTTCTCCTCCCCCCCCTTTTTTTTTCCGCTCCCCTTTTTTTCTTTCTCTTGATTCCAGTTTGGAACAAAAACGATCGCCAAAACTTTTTTTTTTTTCCCTCCCTTTTTTTTTTTCCCTCCCTTTTTTTTTTTCCCTCCCTTTTTTTTTTTCCCTCCCTTTTTTTTTTTCCCTCCCTTTTTTTTTTTCCCTCCCTTTTTTTTTTTCCCTCCCTTTTTTTTTTTCCCTCCCTTTTTTTTTTTCCCTCCCTTTTTTTTTTTCCCTCCCTTTTTTTTTTTCCCTCCCTTTTTTTTTTTCCCTCCCTTTTTTTTTTTCCCTCCCTTTTTTTTTTTCCCTCCCTTTTTTTTTTTCCCTCCCTTTTTTTTTTTCCCTCCCTTTTTTTTTTTCCCTCCCTTTTTTTTTTTCCCTCCCTTTTTTTTTTTCCCTCCCCTTTTTTTTTTCCGCTCCCCTTTTTTTCTTTCTCTTGATTCCAGTTTGGAACAAAAACGATCGCCAAAACTTTTTTTTGAGTCTCTTAAGATACCATCCGTATAAAAAGTTCAATGAAGGACAATTGTTTTGAGTGAGGGATTATTTTTATGACATGCTAATCATAACTGAGACCTCCCACAATATGTTTCTGAAAGTGATTGCCATATGATTCAGTATTTTGTCTGCCAAGCATCCATATGGGCAGCAGGTAGGCAGGAGATGATGTTTTCTAGTGATGTTCCAATGCAACTGTGGGCAGGAGACATTCAGAGATCAAAGCTAAGGTAGGAGTTTGGAAAGTGAGGAAGGAACGTACTTACCTGTCTGCCCTTGTGTATACGAGAACACAAACAAACACATCTCCACTGTGGAGTACAAAAAAGATAGGATGGCTCAAAACCTTGTAGTTGTAGTATAGCTTAAGTTAATTGTGGGCAATAAGAAAAACACTTCAAAAGGTTAGAAATATAACTATAGGTAAAAGTATGTGTTCCTGCTAATTTGGGCAATAAAATCTAGTGGGAGACCTTTTTGAATGGAGTAGTACAAGCGGATGTGGAAATGTGGTGCTGTGACGGCCTCCACTGAAATATTGTAGTTTGAATCACATCCAGAAGGATAAACATTCAAAGAATAGAAGATAGAAATGATCTTAAGTGATCTGTGGTGGGGGAAAAAACGGTGAAGGATTTGATCTTATCCTTAAGAAAATATCCAAGGAAGAGGACTAGGCAGAGCTACTTAAAAAGTGTAGAAAGTTGAGATAAGCAGGGCATGGACTGACTGTAATCCACATCTACCAGTAGCTGAAGAGAGAAGCGACTGTTTTTGGTTTGAGTGAGTATGTGAAGTTAGATGGTGAGAAACGACTTTATTAGGGTTATTAAACACAGGTATAGATTGTACCTGAGAACAGACTGTGAAAACCCGTGCCTAGAATTTACCAGACAGATGTCATGAATGTTTTATACATGATCCTATCTCACAATAGACTTTTACAACTCAATAGTCTGTAATTTAGTGAACTGCATGTTTAGCAGGGCAGGGACAGGAAGAAATAGTCAGACTAGATGCAGATATGTTACTTGCACATGTTAATTTGAGTAAAAGTATCGGTAATAAAACTGAAGGAAATGAAGGGGAAAAAAAGAAAAGGAAAGAAGATGTTGAAATTTACAGTCTTTGTGATAATAGAAATTATTTTCTTTAACCACATTTGAAATTTATGTATGTAAATATAATGGTAATATGGATCATGCTCTGAAAGAACTAGAGCTTACTTTACATGCAACTTTTTCAAAGTCTGTAGTATTTCCGTTCAGACAATTGCTATATGATA
This sequence comes from Crypturellus undulatus, assembly GCA_013389825.1. NCBI lineage: Eukaryota > Metazoa > Chordata > Aves > Tinamiformes > Tinamidae > Crypturellus > Crypturellus undulatus. Next base: position 733,167 of record VWPW01012713.1, read on the forward strand.
CATTTTCCTTATGCCCTCTATATTTTGCACAGTAGAATTATCTTTAGATAACAAGTTTTTTTTTTTAATTACGTTTTGACAAAACATGCGCTATATGTGAGCATTGCAAGCTGATCGTAGGTTGGATGTAAAATCAGTGATTGGCAGGATGCACAAAAATCCCCCTGCTCCTTATATTCTTCTCAAGACTAAATCATTTTGTACTGTTGGCCATTGCTGCTGCTGCATTTTGTTGAGATAATAGTGAAGACCTTAGATCAGGATGCCACTGCGCTGCCTATTACGCAATTGTGGAGCAGAAAATAGGCCCTGCCATCAAGAATGTCTTATCTGCAATAAGATGAGTCAACATATGAGCAGATGTAGAAAGAAGTAAAAGCCAATAAGGTAGTTCTGACCATTGTGAGAAATAAGTCCTCTTAGTGCATCAGTTGTTGGACTATTGTTGAATTCTGAAGGTACAGTGAAGATATTTTCTGGGGAACTTAAGTCAATAAGTAGTGGATGTGAGTGTGTGGAGCTTCCAGCAAGAAGGGGAGCCTTTAAAAAATAGAAAATATGGATTTTTGGGGGGCTTTGACATGTGAATGATGGAGGCTAGCACATTTGGCAGACCAATTTAATACATCACAGAACCTGTTGTGACGCATAAATCCCATTAATAGTTGCATGAACTTTCTTCATGCAGGACTGCAGGAGGGTGGGTTAGAAAACTTGTACAGATTGCGAATTCTTGAGTCACAAGGCTTTGAGGTGTTTGTGGAGTGCTCAAAACATCGTTACAGTAGTCTGTAGGTGCCTCTGAATCTGGACAGGTTGGCGCTGCCATGGTGGAGTAAACTCGCTGTGTAGTTAGAGCAAACCCATTTTGGGGAAAAAAAGGCTACATAGGCCTTTACAGTGAAGGAATTTTTTTTCCTACATGATGGGCTGTGCTTTTTCTCATTGCAAGCACCTACAGAAATTACTCTATAACAATAATTCTTGAATAATTCTCCTGGATACTTCAGCCTGTGTCTTATCTAATTTTTTTTTGTCCCTTATAAATGAACAGTCTTCAGAGTAAAACTGTGTGTGAGAAGAAATACTGAATGTAAAAGCTTTCAGGATTTTAAAATTGTAGGTGATTTACCCAAAATACAACTTAAAATTACATATACACTGCAGACAGTAAGTACAAAATTCCCCATGTGATCTCTGAAAGTCAGAAGCTTTAGGATGTGATAGAAACTAAGAGGACTCAGTTCTATGTTTATGGTTCTTATGGAGGTTCTTATAGAGATGAAGCTGTTCTGAGCATAAAATAAAGTAGGTAAGTACTGAAATCTTTTAGAGTACTTTTTTAAAATGGGATCTTTTGTGTATTTTAGAAGGAGAGAGAATGTGCTTTAAAATGATTTAAAAAACCTTACGAAATGGGCAATTGTTTTTTAAAGATTACTTACAAGTGTTTTTTTTTTTTTTTTTTCTGACAGCAGCAGAGTTGCTCAGAATAGCGGGTCATTGCACAGGTTTCATATTGATCATGCTGTGATGCTTGTGCTGAAGGCCTCCCTTGGCAAAGGCTGGTGTGCTGCCCAACCCAGGCTGGTGCGTCTGCGCATCTTCTGTGCCGGGGCTGGCTGGTGTTCCCTAGCCGAGGGATGCAGCCGGAGCGAGGGCCTGGCTTGCTGCAGCAGCAGGCGCTGGTACCGTGCTGTGTGTGTACGTGCTCACCCACACATGGGCCTTGCCCCTTCCAGGAGTTCTTGAAACCACCAAGAAGCTGATACTGGAGGGAACTCCAGCACTGCAGCTCATGGTGCATCTCCTATTACGTTAAGGTAGTCATTTACCTGCTGAACTGATGCAGGCACGGTGACTTAAACAAGATGCTGACTAGACTTAATTTTAAAGAAGAATGCTATTCAAGTGATGTGTTTGTACCTAGTCTTTAATTTTTTTCAGTTATTTATGTGCCCCTTGCATACTGGATGCATATAGAAAGATGAGTAATATAAAAATACAAGTTATCAATTCTCTATATACTTGTATATTTTTATGGCAGCTACAATTTTCTATAACTTTTTGCTCAAGGCTATTATTCTAATATTTTGTTGGCCATTTAATTTTTTTTAATTGGAACATCTGCATTGCTGTAAATAGATTGAATGAGTCATCTGAGAGGAATAGTAGAATCATACAATTACATATCTGTTGCTGATTCATTGTTACAATGGGAAAATCCCATTTCTATTTTAGTCTTTCGCACATTCTGTAAAGAAGGCTTTTTTATACTTTGCATCAATGCAACTTTGACATTTTAATGGTGATTTTTGTAACAAGGCTCTCAGTTTTTTTGTATTTTATTCACTTCATGAGAAAATGTCATACAAGTATTTCTATAATTAGAATATTGAATAGAGACTGTATCCCATGATGTAAAAAATAGTTTAATTTCTACCTTTATAGAAAAGGAGGGAAGCAGGAAGAATGAGGAATATGTATTTTTTTCAGAAGCTTTTTATTCTACTTGTAGGAGAAAGAGTTCTTTTTATCTCCCATTAATTTTATTAATTGTTCCATCAGTGGGGAGAAGATAAAGAAGCTTATGAGAAAAAATAATGAATAAATTTTAGAAGAAATGGTTTAACTTACTGCTCTTAACAAAAGAATTAAGAAAAAATCTCCTGTTCTAAGAAAGTTTCCTGTTCTAGCTGTGCTGAATGCATGAATTATCAAAACAAAATAGGATTCTTGTTTTACTCATTTGCATGTTAAATATCCTGGATGCTTTTCCAGCCCCTGGTTATATCAAAGCAGTCCTAGTGTGTGAGCTCTGGGAACAAACTGAATGACTTAGAAGGCTCTTTGGTGTGCAGATGACCCCTTCCCTAAAAATCTGCTAATTCAAAATGAAGCAAGTTGGTTATTGTGCTCTTTGAAATCATAGTGGGATACATGAGTAAGCGGCTAAAGAGAATATTTGTTTGTAGGCAAACAGAGCGCTCATTTTAGTAGTAGAGAGATTTGTTAACTAACATTACTGTTTTCTTGATAGTGTAATTTTAAATAACTTGAACAGATAAATTAAGTAATAACTAACCCAGCAGTGAAGTGTTTGAAGCCGAGTTCAGCTGCTCTTTAAAGTGTGGAATTAGTTCACAGTATTAGACATGTGCAGAATGCATTTATGAGGTGAATTTTAGATCAGAAAGTAGATACCTTAATAGTTTACTGCTCTGTCCACCCCCTCCTCCTCCTCAGGAAAAAAAGGAAAAAAAAAATTAGGCGGGCTCAGGGTGTTTGTCAAATGATGTCTATGTCAAAATAAATGAGGCAGTTCATCATGAGAAAAACATCCCTAACAATCGGTTAATGTTAATAGGCTCCAACGAGCTATCCTTTCTCAGAAAAGAACATGACAACCTTCTGGGTAGTTATACAGTGTAGACAGTGTCAACTTTAATGCTCAATATCATTTAAAAGGCAAATGGAAGGTTACGGTAAAAATGGTATGAAATATTATGTTGTTGTAAATCAATAAGTAGAAGACATTATGTGCATTTCGTGCAATAATAATTTTCCTTTCTCAGGAAGGAGTTAGTGGAACATGGAGAGGTGAGAGCAAGAGAAACAAGATCTGATATGGCTTCTGCACCCGGAGAAAATAAGTGGCAGCACCTCAGTGAAGCTGCAGCAAAGTCTGTAAAATTGAAAATTGAGATTATGAATAGCAAACAATTGTTGCTGCTTCTGTGAAAACAAGAGCTGAAGGATATCAAGTGAAATTATCAGGCAGCATTTTTAAAATAAAAGGAAGTACTTGTTCACGCCATGAGTAATACATGGTAGATGTCATTGCCACAGGATGTTGTGGAGGTCAGAAATACTAATGTGCTCAAGATGGGGGAGGCAAATTCAAAGAGGAAAAGTCTGTCAGACTGGTAAGCAGAATGTGGAGGCAAACTCTGCCCTGGGATGTCCCTAATACACAGGCTGCCCCAGAGTGTGGGTCAAGTGTGCCAGGCTTGCCTTGCTGCTTGTGCTCAGTTTAAAGTCTGTCTACTTATGAAATCACTTGCTATGTCTTTCTTATTCCATGCATCACTGACACTGAAGAAGAGTGAACTGATTGTTAATGCTTAGTAGTGTCAGTGTTTTCCAGTCTCCCAAATAATTTGTCAGGATATGTTTATTTGGCACATATTTGAATAGGAAGTAGAGAATTACAAAAAGTTTAAAAAAAAAAAAAAAAAAGTTCCTGTAAGTACTTGGTTTCTGTCACTAAAATAAAACGTGGGGTTATGTAACAAAGGAGCCTTTTGGAGCATGGCACTTACTGTATCTCCGTATTGATTTTATAAAGGATCTTCCATTGCAAAAGCCAAATCTTTCCTGTTGCTTTTCAGATATTGAGAGGGGCCGTTTCTTGACTGGTCAAAAAGAGGGTGAATGTATGCAACTGTGGATTCAAGTTGCCAAATTCAAATAGCAACCTGATGGACTTGTGTCTATTCTTGATTAAAACAAGAGATTTGTGTTCCTAGCTATTGTACAACAGCAGTTGGCATCTTTGTTCTTTTTATAACCAGAGAACAGGTTAAGTCAGTCATACAACTAAGGCACAAGGCCTATGCCTATATTCTGGAAAAAACATTAATGTCCAGAATTGAGATTTGCTTACATCCATGTAGTTTAAAATTTAAAAGCCAACTTTTCTTATGTGTATTTTGTTAAAATATGCTTTTGCAATATTGTAGGACTATCTGATCATTGTAAAAAGAGCTTTGTACTTCTGTGCTTGCAGATGCTGTGAAGCCACCTGTCAGTTCTCTACAAGCATCTGCTGAGTTACCCTTGCCTATCAACACTTCACCACCTTCTTCACAAGCAGAGTCTTCCCTACCTCCTCCTTATCAGCTTATTAACATCCCCCCACTAGAGTCTTCCTCTGGTCAAGAAGATCCTCAAGACTACCTACTGCTAATAAACTGTCAGAGTAAAAAGCCTGAACCTGTGAAGTAAGTGACCTTTCTTTTAATAACATTTACTTGGATAGGCCAAGAATGTTTGTGTTAAACTTTTTTTTTCTTTTTAATTGACAAGTCACTAATAATTTGGATGTATATATTCTAGAGGAGACTTGTCTGTAAGTGTTACTTCTCTTTATTTTCTGTGCTTGAACTTCTTGTAGCTGTAGTAGGTTATTTATTCAGCAGTAGACCCATATTGCATTCTTTGAAAGCGTGTACAGTAATTTTCAATATGAAGTGTCAGATTAACTCAGTGATTCTAAGGACAACATCATAGCCTGAAGCACACAGAGTGAAGTACCACCTTTTCTTTAGTCGTACCCTATGGTGCTTCAGTCTGATCTAGAACTAGAAGAAGCTGGAAGAACTTAGTGCTCTTCCCTTTCTGCTACTAAGCACAACAGTTTTGACAGTTGAACCTTTCATGGACTGGATTCAGTAAAATAGACTGAAATTTGTCATCACCTGTCAGTTTACCACATCAATGTATATTAAAATTCTCAGAAGGCATTTGTAGCTATATTATTAACAAAGTTTAGACTTAATCAAGAATCCTTATTGAGTAAAAGATAATTATTTTATGATGACGTGATTACAAGAGACTCAAACCACTCAATTTCTGTGTCTTGAGTTTTATGGGGTCTTAATATTTTTCTGAAAAATATGTATTAAAAAACTATATCTGAAATAAGCATTACTGACACTTGAATAAAGAGTACTTGCTCAGAAAATTCTCCAGAGGATTGAACAATGCTAAATTTTAAGGCAATAATTGAGAACTTTTACTCAATGAGTTGTATACATATTCCTCTAACTGCTAATTCTAGCAGAAACAGATGTGTTATCTGGGAGACATCAATTTGTTTTTTCAAAATGGAGCATGGTGGCCAAACTTGGGACAGGCTGCACAGGGACTTTGTGGCATCTCCATTTTTCAGGATTTTAAAAAGGTGGACTGGATGAGACCAAAATGGGTGACCTCATTCGACTTTGAAGCTGCCTCTGCCTAGAGGAATTTGGGGTGGGGAGGAGGGTTAGACCAGATGACCTCCAGAAGCCTCTGCCAGCCTTAATTGTGAGAGTAATATATTCTCTTATAATACGAAAAAATGTCTTCTGAGGTATTTCCAGAAAAATAAAACTAAAGAAAACTGCATATTGTTTTTGTAATGGTGGAAATGTGCATTGAAGGCTGATGAAATTTTCCTTTGCAAGTGTTTTTGTATCTCACAAACTCTCTTAGGGCCATACTTTTTAATAGTGATGCCTTCTTCATCAACACCTTGATGCTCTGACAGTTTTACCTGTGCCATGTGCTCTGCTGCCTTGGCATTTTCATCTTGCTCTTGTCATGCTCGAGGACTTTCCTACTCCATTTATTGATGATTGCATGGTAGGAAGCACCCACGCTTCACAGTCCTTCTTGTAAAGTCCAAGGCAGAAAGAGCCTACTGGTCCCCCTGCATATGGAGTATGTGGCTTATGGACAGCACAGTACGCCCAAAAACATCCTACAAGAGAAGGAGGACCCAATACCCACATGTTTTGAAGTGCTAGAAGTTTGAATGTTCAGGGACACATAGAGGCTGGTGGTAACAGTTTCTGCAAGGAATGTTACATTTCCTGCTAGAGGTTATGTCCTTTCTTCTATGGTTCATATAATTTCTAGAATGAAAAAATCATGAGTTTCTGTTTTAGGACCCTGGCTTATCAGAAGCATGTCAAGGTGCCAATTTGATTCTCCAAGGAGTGGGCACAGAAAGGATTTCTAAAACTGTGTGAAATGCTTTTTTTTTTTTTTTAAGAATTGTCAAGATGTGACAACTTCTGCAGTTGTTGTGTGTTTTGTGGTTTAAGTAGAAAGAGTAAAGTCTGAGGGGACCCAGAAAAGAAGTAGAAAATGGGCAAGATAATGGAGTACTATAGTGAGTAGCCTGCAGGTTTTGTGCCACAAGAGAGTAGGTATTTTGGGATTAGGAAAAGCAGAATATCCTATGGAGATAAAACAGAGGAAACAAGGAATTGGTAAAGGAATGGATAAAGCATTAGGGAGTATGGAGGTCATTTAAATAAATGATATTTGTGATGTGAAGGCAGTGAGCACAGGCATTGCAGTTAGTTGGGGATAATGGACTTGCTGTATTATATTTAATAAGCTTGCTAATTAGGTATGTCCTTTTATCAAGAAAGCTGTAATAAGGGAAAAACAGACCTTATCCTGGAGGTTCAGTTCTGCTTAAGGAAGTTGTTTGTTTCATCTTTGATGCAGTAGGTATCCTGCTAAGTTTGGGTCAGTTTGGACCAGTGTGTAATTGGTTTAGACCCTTTCCTATGGTCTTAGAACTGTGTAGTCTATTATCAAGATGATCAGTTAGAAAATATTGTATGCATTACTGCAATCCACCCCCTACTAACTGAAGAAGAAATAAACAGCTTCATCATTTTCCCATTAACTCCTAGACTTGAGAAAATTAATCTGTGAATTTGATGAATTTTATTATTTCTTTGTGGGGAAAGTATTTTGTGTGCCAGTACGCCTTAGAAGAAAAGCATAATAGTTATAATGCGATAGGCAGATATTATTACTTGAATGGTTTCTATTTTCCTTTAGTCTTGGAAGTTTCCAATATGCAGAAGACACACTTTCTGACTTTGAGCGTTACTTTATATATAATCTGTGAACTAATTTTATTTCAGGGCTTTGGAATTCTTTTACAGATAAGGCAGTTAATGCAGGGAGGAAAAAAAAATTAGCTAGGTTGGGAACTATTAAGAGTCCTTGTGTTTTGAGTCTAACCAAATAAGTAATTTTTAAGTGCTTTATTGCTAGGTCCTGCAGTGTACCACATAATATGTGATATCCCCACAACATTATTTGCAGTTGTACTAATCATGCTCTTGTTTTGTCTAAAATAATGCAGTTTTATGTCCTGATCTCTTCTGACTTAAAAGAGTACTGTTTGACTGGAGAATTTAGTGAGATTCAAAGGTTCATGTTTGGATAATAAGTAAAAAAATGCTATGAAAATCTCTTTGCCGATCTTGATTGTTCTGGCTTATTTGAGAGGTATTTAAATGCTGTCTTCCTCATCTTTTCTGTGTTTGTGAAGCAGCCAAGGGTCATCCTTTATCTCTGAAGAAGGGCAAGAATACCTTCTATTAGAAGATTTTGAAAGTAAAAAGATTCCCTTGCAGTGAGTTAACAGCAGCTGTTTTTTGGAATATATGTGAGAAATTAATCACAGAACCATTAACTTGCCTGAAAGTATTCTTTGTTTGATATGTCCTGCATGGTGTACTGTAAATTTTAACAGGAGAAAAAACAACAAATGTAACCCTGACTTCTATTTTCTAGAAGTAACTGTAGTCAGGATAGAGCTGTTCATATATTACTCCTTATTGCTTTTTTTTTTTTTTTTTTTTGCACCCCAGATTACTGGCACACATGACCAGTTTTGCTGCTGCTTTCTGTTTTTAGCATTCTGTTTGATCTGTTGTATTGATTGCTGCAGCTGGGAAAAAAATGAGCTCAAAAAAAGGAGTGGTCAAGCCAGACCAAATATTCAAATTATGATTAAAATTCCTCAGACAAAACCCCTTTGAAAACTCTGTCCTAGTTCTCTGTTGGCATTTATATTTTAGTGTACAGGGACAGGCTTGCTTATTTGGTATTATATGATCAATCCATTCAGAAACCTCCTTGCAATGTAAATACTGCTCTGCTTTCAAATACACAGATCTTGTTATATAAATGGATTACCCACTGGTAACCCAAAAGTTCAAATGGATTTTTTTGTTGTCGTTGAACTGTTTAAGTGCAATAAAAAAATGAATAAAAAAAATCTCAGCTTGCATCTGGGATACGATAATTACAAATAAAATCTGTTCATGAGCTCACTTCTCTGGAGGTAACATGATTCAAATAGGCAGTGTTAGATTTTTTCAAGTTATACATGCTCTTTTTATCATGTCAAACAATTAATATTGACTTATGAAAACTATTTAAACTTAATAGACAATTTCCTGTTTTCATTTCTTTGAATTGCTTCTCTTTCTGCCCTTGTTTCAGTCTGTCTTAATTTGAATTTGCGAAATCGGATTGGCTTCAACTCATTCATATTTTGAAAACAAGTGACTGGCTTGACTGCTTCATGTCATGGTTTTTGAAAGTCTACTTTCAGAAGTGCTTGTGGTCAAGAAAGAATAAGAAACAACATTCCGTCCGAAATAGAAAAATTCTTAAATTTAAACATGATAGCATCATTGCTTATGTATAATGGGATAATCCTGAAGCATTGCTTCAGGAGTTATTCATACCAGTTTTAGGCAGATATCGAAGAGTAATGGATTGTTTCTCACTGTCTCCATTTCTTCAGTGACAACAGAGGACACCTAAATGAATAGCTAAACCAAATTCCTTTCTTTTGAGATTACTAGAACCCACCAAGATAAATCCAACCCTCCCTTAAGTTAAAAAAGTTGTATCTGATTATATCAATAAATTGAAATCTGAGTAATATGTAGTGGCTGTGATAATCTCAGAAAGAGAGCCTACTAAAATAAGGAGAAAAGTATCATGGTAAGAATGATAAAGCTGTGTGGAATTAATTAATTTCACGTACTTTAATATTTGCTATGGTTCTAACTTGAAGTTCTAATGAACTTCCCTAGGTTCATTCTACCCAGGGAAAGAAAAGTTGGCAGTGACTTTACTTCTGTTGGTTAGAGGCACTATTAGCGAGCACCTTTCTCAAAAAATAAAAAGTTGGAATTTTCAAAGAATTCAAAGGCAAACCATTGTCTACTTCTACATAGCAGTGGTGCCTTCAGTTCAAGACAAAAGCATGCAGTTTTTGCACATGTAGTGTATGGATTTTTTTTTCTGTAAGAGCAGAATATTGGGTTATCCTTCCCCATTTCTCATTTTATCTGTTGTTTCTCAGGCATGCAGTATATGATATTGCAGGCAATCGTATTTTTCCTTTAGCATTTTTCATGTTAAAATAATTAAAAAATAGCAACTACTGTAAAACCAGGGAATGCATGCAACTTTTAGCAGTGCCATTAAAGTGCTAGTAGCTTGCAGCATGCACTAAGAAGTTTAAAAGAAAAAAAAAAAAAAAAAAACAACCCAAAACAAAATACCACCCTCCCATCCCCCACAAACAAACACACCCTGCTCCAAATTGACTTGGTATCTTTCTGGAAATCACTGGCTTTATGGAACAGCAACTTGTTGAGCTGCTGCTAAAGCTGCACTGTTGTGTTATTGTGTTTCACATGCATGGGTTTATATGTAATTACTTAGCATTCTTCTTAAGCACTATTGTTTGTTTAATAATCGACTTCCTGCACTTTATTAAAAAAAAATTTGGAAGAGGCAGCCTTTTCAATTGTTTATATTTTAAAAGTTGTGTTTATAGTGTGCAGTGTTTGTTTTTTATATGTTCATCAGCGTTCTAATCTTACTATCTCATGTGTAGATCTCACGCTGACTCGGCAAAATCCGCCTGCTCGGAAACAGACTGCAACGATAACGTGCCCTCCCACAGGAGCGTCGCTCCAGCAGCAGGCAAGCACGCTGTCAATGGCTTTTTTCAGCAGCAAGCGTTCTATGACTCTCCGCCTTCTCGTACCGGACTGGCGCTGGCAGACTGCAGCCTCTATAACCTTCCCAGGAGTTATTCACAGGATGTTTTACCAAAGGCAGCGTCTCCATCAGGGACTGATGCAGAAGGAGAGCAACACGTTTTCAATACTCCATCAGCAACATCTTCCTTAGATGCTCAGATGAGACATCTCTCTCTTAGCTATGACATTCCCCCCACACCTGGAGGTACTTACCAGATTCCACGAACTTATCCAGAAGGATCATCGTCTCAGACTTCAAAACTGGAGACGATTCCAGATATTCCTCCACCTCGGCCACCAAAACCTCACCACTCTTCAGATCGATCTCCTGTGGAAACCTGTAGCATTACCCGTGCTGCTTCAGACACTGATAATAGCTACTGCATCCCTACAGGAGGAGTGCCACCCTCGCGCAGTAATACCATTTCAACTGTAGATTTGAATATCTTCCGTAAAGGTCAGTATTCCTTGTTTTATTCTGCTCTTCAAGAAGAAATAAAATGATCTTAATCTTGTGCCTCTGAGTATAAAGTTCTTTATACTCATCTAGTGGTCTGGTAAGCACAAGCCCTGCTCCTCACAGTGTTTGTTTCAGCACAACTTAAGGTCAGCTGCTCTAAGGCAGCATCTGAAAAACTTCGCAGTTTCTCTAAGGCAGACTTCAGAAAAAGTGTCTGTAACTTGAGTTAATCCACCATGTGATTGGAGATGCTGAAACTGTGTAGAATTTGTTCTTTTATATGTCACAACAAGAAGAAAGAACCTGAATTTGATCTGGAGATATGTAACAGTAAATGATGCGGCTTGTGGGGCCTCCTCCTGATGTCAATATTTGCCAAGGAAAAGGGAGATTGGCAAAGGACAGAATGCCTCAGCTTAATTTTCAGACTATGTATTTAGTAGATAGGGTGGCTAAAAATAACAAAAAGAAATTATGCTGTACCTGCAAGAGGAGATTAAGTTTATGAAGCTTAATTTAATGATATAACATCCCATAGACTAGAAATGCTGGAATTTCTCTTAAAATGACAGTTGAGGGTTCCCCTCATGCTAAGGTGTTGATGTATGTCTGAAAACAAACTGGAACTATTCAAGGTTTTTTCTGGACTCTTGAGAGGCAGTTCTGGCCTTCAAGAAGTGCGTAGTGCTTCACACTTGCAGTCTGTGGTTCTGCCGTTTAAAACAGGAAAGAGGCAAGTTGCAGGGAAACATCAAAACAGCAAAGCACATATCATGGCTAAAGTGCACGTGTTTGCTTTGGAGCATTCAGTCTTAGTTGGACATTTTTGAAACCCTAGGTATTTCTGTGGTGTTACTAATCTTCAGAAGACAGAAAGGGGAGCATTAATTGTTGTTGGTAAGCTTGTGTAGTCAAGTACAGCATTGCTGCTTGGTGTTGCTCTTTCAGAAGGACTAAAGTAAAGTTGGCATCTAGGTGTCCAAATCCACGGAGAGGTTGTTAGCGTTTGGGTGAAATCACTGAGTGTTAGTATGTACCCACTGCTCCCTTATGAACCCTGATCACACACTGAAGAACATGTTTGTGTGGACTGCCAATAGTCAGAAAAATGTGATAACTTTGGATCTGTAGCAGCTTATTCAAACTGAAAGTCTGTGATGACCTTACAAGGGAACTGAGAGCAAAGGGGAAGGCAGCACACTTTCTGTACAGGCTTGAGAGGAATTTACCTGTTGTTACAAGAGATTAAGTTCTGTTCAATTGGCAATTTAGAAAGGAAGGTTAAGTCAGAAAACTTCTCTTTAGCCCTGGAGCAGCAGACATAATTTAGAACAGAATTCCCTCTTGAAAGTCTGATATCTCAAAACTCACCCTTGTGCTTGTCTGTTTGCAAGAAGACCTTGTTGCGTGAAATGCGAAAGCTACTTTATTTCTTTCCATGGAAAATGACACAACAAGAGCTTAAAGTTGTGATTGATATGGTTATTAAGTTTGTCTGTGGTATGGATATGGTATATGTATCATATACCATATGGTATAGTATTCTCTCAAGTATGTAGATAAAATCTGTCAATCACAGCTGTAGGTGGAGGGTATGTGTACGTATGTATTTTCTCAGGAGCAAACAGTGAATACTGAAAAGACTCTCTTGGCCTGGTTCCTCTGAGAGGAACAGAGATGAAGAAGTAAATAGCCACTTTCTCTTCTTTTTTCAGAAATTAGTTCTCAAGACTGTTACGATATACCACGTACGTTCCCGAATGATCGATCTAACTCGTTGGAAGGCTTCCATAACCACTTTGTAAGTATGATTTGAACCACTTTGTAAGTATGATTTGATGTCATGAGACAGCAGTGACAAAGTGCTTGAATGCTGTTTGTTCTCATGTTATAAGCAAGCTGTACGGTGTTTGCGATTTTCACTTCACAGTAGGTTTATATTAATCTGAGTTAGTAGGTTAAAAGATTCATATGCTTCACAGCTGATTGCATAACTTATTTTGTTAAAGGAAATATATGTTAATTCTAGAAAAACAGAAGCATGTTGACAGTGGGAAGTGTTTCAAGTGAAGATCTAGATGAAAATTATGTCCCAATGAATCCCAACTCTCCTCCACGACAGCATTCCAGCAGCTTCACTGAACCCATCCAGGAAACAAACTATGTACCAATGACACCAGGCACGTTTGATTTTCCGTTATTTGGAAAGCAAGTCCCTCCTCCCGCTCACATGGGTTTCAGGTCCAGTCCCAAGACCCCTCCTAGACGGACAGTACCTGTTGCAGAATGTGAACCACCACCAGTGGATCGGAACCTCAAACCAGACAGAAAAGGTGAGGACAATGTCCAATAGAAGTTGTTTTTTATCACCTAGTAAAATAACAGCTCTCCAACTCTAGGGGAAAATGATCACTTCAAAAAAATTCTAACAAAACGCTTTTTTATCCTATGAAGTAGCCTTAAGATGAAGGAATCCTATAAAATTTTTAACTATTTTTAAAACATTAAAATAACAGTGCAGAAAACAAGCTTAGGTTTACATTCTACTGCTGTAATTGTTAACGAAAAAAATGGCCTAGAATTGCTAACATACAGAAGTGTAAGTTTTAGTCCTTGTATGTATAGGACGGCAAGTGAACTTGTGATGATGGGATAGCACACTAGGAATTGGATTTGAAAAAAAAAAATGTAGACAAGCAGTGTTTAGTAAAGGATCAATAAAGATTTTCATTGTAAGAATTTAAAATGACTCATTTAACTTTATTTTACATGCATCTTATTGTTGTCAGTAGTGTTAAAAATCCCCTGTGGAAGTATTTTAAACTGCTGAATGTAGAGAAGAACCTGTTGTGAGTTTGAGGAAGCTGCAATAACTTCAGAAACAAAAATGACTAGGGAAAAAGCCAAATTTTAGAGAACCCATGCAAAACTTCCTTAAAAATAAATCTCTTGAAGAATCTAGTGCATTTGTTTTACTTTTCCTCATGTAATGTTTAAGAGAATAGCATAGGTTTTTCTTGAGAAACAAAGATGACACTGTTGTGATGTGACTGAGAGATTTGCATAGAAAATGACTGACAGATCTTGGACTTCCCAGGGGATCTGAAAAGTTTCATCAGTGTATCAGAAATATAGATAAATGATGGTGCAGTTTATCTGCAAACTGCACGGTTGTTCTTCAGGCTAGATAACTTTTTTGCAGAGGTGATAATTAAAGAACACTAGATCAAATGTCTACACTATTTTATATTTGAATGCATACTCCTTTTATATGTTTGAGAAAGTGTTAACAAAGCTGTGAGTGGCTGGTTTCATTTCGGAGAAAAGTCATTGTTTCAAGATACTCACTAGCTGAAACTTTAAATTAGTATGTATGTCAATAAGTGAAAGCAACCTGTAATATTAACAGGAGTAGATACACTCAGTGTAATCTCCTGTGTAAACTGGGATGTGCCACATCTTATTTCGACTATCCATATTCAGAAAATGAAACATAGCCCTTTTCAAAACCTTAGCTCTCTGCTCTTGTCTAACTGCTTCCATGTTACCAGACAGTAGTTTTGTTTAGTTCATAAGAAGTACTGGACAGTAACAGATTGAAGAAACCTGATACTGAAAAATATGCTCAAAATAAACACTGAACTGCTTTGAAATATTTTCTGTGACTGGCCAGTTTGTGTATGCAACTGATAAAAATGTTTGTTGACTTTGCCAAGTGATAAACTTCTGTGTTGAAAAGCTTCTTGCTTTTTGTTGGTGGTGCAAAGATCGCATGGATTTCTGCAGAGGTGGCATTTCTGCTCTTGCATCTTTCTTCAAAACGAGTTAGTGCTCTGCCTTCTGAGAGCAATGCATAAGGCTCCTGATCCACTGCCATTGCTCAGTGTTTGCAGTGTGTAGGAAAATGCTAGCTAGCATCAGGGAAGAGAGAAAGACTTTTAGATGTACTTTTAGATGTACTAGCACATTTTTGATGAGCATGGAGTAGCAAGGTATGGGTTATACTGACTAGCTGTACTTTTGCCTGTAGAAATTTGGAAACAATGTCTCCTTAAAATAGCTTGATTAATTATTATTTTTTAAAAGAGGAATTCATTTTAAAAAAAGCTATCCCTGAAATATAAGACACAGCATCTGAGAAGAAAATATTAAGAATGGGCGTTATCATAAAATCTAGCTAGACATAGAGGGAAGGGGAAATGGCAAATGAAATGACCATCTACGGAGTATTAATCTCCTCAAGCAGAGGTAAATTCTTGTAATATGTAACATGAGATTGACATAATTTTTGCTGGAGACAAATGCTGCTTCTCTAAAAGAGATGTAACTGCAGAGAATTTCAAGACCTCCAGGTGCATGAAGGCTGTCTTGTATTTTGTCTGAAGAAGCTGCTGTGACCCTTTTTGGTTTCAGATATTGCTGTAAATAACCTGTGAGCTCTGCAATTCCTTTTTAGTAGTTATGCTTGTTATTGCCAAGTAACATTATCATCTTTAACATATGCATTAGTTGTAGCTTAAAAAAGTGGCTCAGGTGTAAGCTAGAGAAGTTTAGCACAGTCAGTGCTGAAATTGAATTTGACAAAGAAATAATGTGGTGAAACTAGCACAATAGGAAGGAATGCTCTACTTTGTCATGAGGGCTTATACTCCTCCTCTGTTCTTTGGTGTAAGAACCCAGCGGCTCACCGAGAGCAGAGTTAGAGCCAGTGGTAGAAATGAAGGACGCAGTGGCCTTCTGCCGTGTATAACCTGTCGTGTTGCTGTTAAATCCATCTGAGATGAAGAATGAGTTGTGAAAATTAAAATCATTGATAAACTAAATGTAGGTAATAAAAACATCTAAAATTCACTAAATTACATGCCCGTTCTTCAGGGGAGGATGTTTGGCTTGCCCCTGATTTGAAAGCCTGAGGCTCTTGCGTCTTTAAATTTGTACAGACTTCCTGGGCCAGGAGGCCTGGTGACCTGTGAGATGGCCTGTGTCTTTTTCCAGTAATTTCAGGAAAAAATGATTTAGAACATGAGGCAAAAATAAGAACATGAGGTAAAGAAAAGATGGTAGTATAGTCTTGAGATTACACTGTGTTTTCAGGCAGCTTCATTCTTCTGGCTCACAGCTGCTTCTGTAAATGGAGAAAGGCTTGAAAGTAATTTCAAAACACCCTATTAGCCAATAGTTAGCCCCAGTAGCTTGAATCAAAACATGTTACTATTTTTTAGAGAAGTCTACCAAAGGTAAGTGATATATTGCTTGGGCCAAAATTGAGTGTATTTGGTCAGGAGCTTTTACCTATAACTGAATGACAGAAATAATCATTTTTTTTTTAAATTTTTTTTTCCAGGGTACTACTTGATTTATTTTAAAGAATTCGTTTGTTGTTCATCTTGTATTTCTGCTTTTTGGCTGCTTTAGCTTGCCATAGTTGCATGCAGTGGTAATGCTAAATTGGAAGCACTATTGCTAGCAGAAGATTTTAATGGAAAATATATTGCTTCCATCTGTGCAGTTGGGTCATGCTCTCTGAATCATTCAAAGGCTATGTGTCTAGTTCTGCTGCAGAGCAATTCAGCAACTTTTTAGTTTGAGAGAGTCTCTTTTTCGAAATTGAGACGGTTCCTTCTTCAAGGTAATACTTACTGAAGAAGGCCCAGTAGAAATACAGGTAGCTGAGTACAGTGAAAATGGACTGCTGTTAAAGCTGCAAAGAACAACCTGATTGTTCTATCTCTATACCCTGTACTTTCCTTAGACTCTTCAAAACATCTGGAAAGGGTAATGTTACCTAGTCCACAGGGAATCCTTGATGGTCCTGAGAGTTATTGAGCAGGTTGGTTCCAGGTGGTTGTGCTGGTGACCCTTGTGGAAGTGGAGGACCTGGGGGAGATCTGTAAGTCTGGGTGGTTGCCGTCTTCCCAACAGATGTGCTGCAGGTCAGAGAGCAAAGACAGGGAATGGCTGATGAGAGAAGAGACAGAGTGTGAATTGCCTTGATCAGGAGTGGCAGCAGGGCTCTGCTTTGGCCACTGTGAAAACTCCGGTGACTCAGTGGAGGCAGTGCTGGAATGAGAGCAAGGGTGGCTGAGCTTCTGAGCAGGATAATAATGAAGCCCCCACTTATGTGGTTTAATGGGGCAGAGTATGGGGGGAATTGAGATCTTAAAGCACAAATTCAAGACCATAGAACTACACAGTGAGGTGGTGTTTTGAAAAATACTTGTTTAGGAGATAACTTTAGGGCTATGTAACATTTAGTAATTGCTTCAATCTCTTTAAAAGTTCAGAACTCTTAAATGTTTGCCATATTAACTGTCAAAAATTGATTTTCTGGTGTATGAATAGAACAGTTAATGATGGAATTGACCATGGCAGAATTGAATTCTTCCAAGTCTTGGTTTGATACCCTGCTTATTGTTAGTTATAAACTTCCATTTTCTCTATATCAAAGTGGAGTTTTAGACTTTTGAAGAGAAAAATGTGTTTTGGGCATATGCCTGAATTAAATGATTCATGACTACGATGGAATGAAAAAACTTATAACTCTCTTTAGCAGAGTGCAACACTACCACTTAGGTAATGATTTTGATCTGTAATGCTTAAAGCATTTTACAGAACCTCATTCAGGGTCATGGGCAGCTGGGATAAAATGAAGTGTTCAGGATTGCCAAGCAGATTGCTTACAGACAGTAAAGAGCTCCGGATCACCCACTCTTATTACATCCAACATGCTGTTGGATTCTGCTGCTTGAATGGGTCTTGAATACCTGAATAACAGTTATATTTGTCCAATATTTGTCCAAATACTGTGGTTGTATAATTACATTTAAGTGTCCTTTTTTTTTTTTTCTTTCCTTTGGACAAGGTTTCAGTCTTAGACTTGGGTCAAATTTTGTAACTTCTTTTATAGTTCGCCGATTGCAAAAATAAGTAATAATCAGTATAGTGTCTTTTTGCATTTATTTTTGTAAAAGATTTATCTTTCAGTGAAAGCACAAATTAGAATTTTGTTTGAGATAATTCTGTAAAACCTTCAGTCCATACTGTTTCTATTAAAATAAATGTTTGGTCTTTGATAACTTAGAGACCAGCAAGTGGTAAGCTGGAATTTAGAGGCAGTAACTGACATAGACATTTACTGTCATACAAATTAAAGTACTAACATACCTCGAAGACAAGCAAACAGGCAAAAAAAAGAAGGGAGAGGAAAAATTTCTCATGAAGTTCATTCCTGTGGTTGTTTTAAAAAATCTTGTTTCCTCAGAGTTCATTTTAAAGCAGAGATGCTAAATTTGGTTGTTTTTCTTCTAAATTTTTTTCATTTGAAATGATACATGACATTATTTGTGGCTTGACCACATGAATTTGTGGATTTCTTATTTAAAAAAAAAGTGGTTGTATTTTTGCCATGACTACTCATGAGCATCTCCTACCCAGACTTTACCTTTATAGAGAATTTTAGTTTTTCATCAACCTTAGTATTTAGAATTGTAAGCCCATTATGTAGAAGGAATTATATACAAGATTTTCGCTGTGACAGTAAGTGTCTGTCACCTCCTGTCATCCAAAAGCATCACAGTGGTGACCATGTAATCATTCAATTCATAGTATGATACTTAAAAAATCCCAAACAAAGTAGCTATTAAGAAAATGAACTCTCACTAATTTTCAAGTCAGTGAATATTTTTCTTGTTAAATATGTACATGTTTGAGTACCAGTGTTGGACAATGTGAACATACCGCACATTCTGGTGGAGCAGCAACACCATTTCAGCATCCTCAATTAAAACTTAAGAGAAATAGTTAAGCCATTTGTTACGTCAGGACCTGAGATTTCTTTAAATAAATAAAATAAAAATTATCAAATACACTCAGAGAAAATGAAAAACTGGCAATATTGCTGTGTTCTAAACTATCTTAATTCTGTTGCACATTTTTAAATAAAAAAGCATTCACTTTTTCATGTTTTAGGCAAGTAAGCATTAAAAAAAATGCTTCCTGAAAAAGAGAGAGAGCTCACCATAGTATCCCTGGTACTTTATGAACCTCAGTGCAACTGTAAAACTATTAATCAATAGATGCATTAGAGCACTGTGCGCTTTGGTCTTAAAACACTGGGCATATTATTGAATGCTTTCAATTCATCATGCTTTGAGGGATCTTTAAATATAGATATGTAGAATTACTGGCAAATTAGAGCAGTCTAATAGTATTTGGCTGATTAATAGCTTTGGTATTCTCTTGCATAATTTTGTGGCAGTTGGTAAATATTTTAGAAATATCCTTTAACTGTAGCTATCTGATACAGTTAGATTTCTTAAGAATCAGATATTTTTCTCAATTCATTCTTAAATTCCAAAGTGTCTAAAAGTACTAACATTCTCTAAGAGTTTATTTGGAGAAGATAGTGTTTTGAGTACTAGAGAGCATCTCTTTAGTTTACTGCTTTTTAAAAAATAATATTTCCAGTATAAGCTGTTTTGAAGTGGTTTTGGTTTTTTTGTTTGTTTGTTTGTTTGTTTTTTTGTTTTGTTTTGTTTTGTTTTGTTTTTTACTGGCCAGAGAGACTGTAGTCAGGAGCATCCATGAGATACCATTGATCAGAACTAGGCATGTATTGGTACTCATTCTATTTGTTGCTAGATACTAATATGGAAATGGATAGGGACTTTATGTCCCTAGCATACATAAAGTCCCTATCCATTTCACATATTTCACATATAAAATATATGTGTGTGTGTATTACATATAGTGTATATATTATATATACTCTATATTATATATAATGTATATATATTATATATACACTATATAGTACAATAATATATATTGTAAACTAAATATATGTTTCTAATATGTGTTAGAGCTTCATCTCTGTTTTTTAAGGAGAAAGCCACAGCAGTTTGAGTATTGGAATACATCACCTCAGTCACATTTAATTTTCCTTTAGTTACAGACACATTAACTGAAAACTGCTGTTGGTTATGTCTCTTTGAAAGTCCTTTCCTCTGTGCAGGACAGCTGTGTGGTTGCTTTTCTCTCCTGCTCTCCAACCTCCTATTCCAAGGCAAACCCTCCTGTGCCTGTTTTCCTGGTTTCATGCCAGGCAAAAGCATTAACAGATCACACATTTCTTAAATTTTATGTCACACTGATAGATTTTGAAGTTTTAAGCTGGAAATGGTTGGTGTTTAGATACTGGTGCCTCTTTCATGAAGATGTCTGCCATTTCCTGATATAAAATTCTTTGCCAGCAAGTAATAGAGCAAACAGCCAGTCAGAAAATAAGCTTTCTTGCAGTTATTAGTGCTTCAAGGCTGTAACCAGAAACAAAAGGAGGTTCTTCCATGAGAGTCCAAAAAACCTAAAAACTTAGTAGCCACATACTGTGCAGACACACGTGTTTTTTTTTTTTTTTTTTTAAACAACATTATGTTCCATGTTTTTTCTGAAAAACTAGGAAAGAGATTGCATTAGCAAGGCCAATGAGATTGAAAAAAAAAAAAAAAAAGAAAAAAAAAAAAATTTTTTTCAATGTAAGCCATTAGGTGAAACAAAATCAGACACATGAAGTGGACTCTTCTGTGATGACTTCTTGGGCAAAGGCAGCGTTCATGCGCACTGCGCAGTGCCAGGAGTGGAGCTCACGCTGTCCAAGGGCAGCCTAGCACTAGATGCATCAGCATGTGTTCGTCTGGCAACTTTTGCACTGGCCGTTTATTAGAAAAATAATATTCATCTATGATTTTTCAACTTGGAGAGCCCTTAGACAGTCTTTGTGTCATGACCCTTTGCTCTGGACCAATCTTTAGATAGAGGCGCATTGTATAAAGGTTTTAGTCAACAGTTTTAGTCAACTGTTTTAGAGAAAGGCCCTATGGCGTTTGTCTTCAGAGACTATTTTTGAATAGCATAAACCTTGGCGACGAGGCTCTTGTGCAGTTATGAGATACTTTGCACATAGTTATCCTCAACTCTTTGCTTCTCTAAGCTTCGAGGAAGTGTAAATTCAGAGTAAATTAGTAACGTTATTTTGGATCAACACCATGAATTTCAATCACTTTCAAGTTTTTCAGTTCTAAAAATGTGTATTTCTATTGGTAGATCTGGCCAAATTAGCAGCAAAGCTGGTGAATTTCAGATAAAGAATGGCAATTTAAAAAATGTTGTTATATTTATTAAAAACATGTCTTCTGAATAAGGGTGTTATTAAACCCTTTCTGTGCCTTAACTCACATTATTTTAGCTTCTTAAATGGCAAGGAAGAATTGTGTAATACATAGTAAAATAAGCAAACTCACAGTTCTATAGTTTTTTCTTTTTCCTCCTTCTTCCCCATCTGGTGTCAGATCTTTTCTACTGCACATTATAAGCTCCTCGACTTTTTTGTTTTGCAGAGAGGAAAAAAATGCACAAGCATTTTAATTCTCGGACACAAACTAAGGAATTGCATTATCATGGCTGGTTAGTAGCAGCAAACTCTTTTGCCACCCAGTTGGTATTTAGGTCACACTGTCCTGCAGCAGCAGGAGATGAAAATGCAGTGAGCATATTTTACACTGGAACATTTTCTATGTTTTTGATGCAAAAAATGGGTATTATAGAAATCTATGCTTGTTTTTTAGTTTTTTTTGAAAGTTTGAGAAGAGTTTTTAGATGCTAAATTGAGTGTGAGAGAAGCAACTACATAACACGCATATTTTACAAACAGGGGTACCCGTAACTGAGGAAAGTCCATTTGATGAGACCATGTAGAATCATTATAAAAGTAGAAGTAATGAGTGACAGCCCTGAGCTCACTGCTCTTTTATCTTACTGGTTTGAGGCACTTCTCTGTAAGAGAAGAGAGGTCATTAAGTACATATTGGTTAAATAATTGGTTAAATAGTTTATTAACACTGTTAACCTCGCTAGATTTCTCACTACACTTGGGATCTCTGCTCATAGGGTAGTGCATCGGTTGGTGTTTTAAACTGGGTTGGACTGGCCAATCAGATGAGAAACTGTGGAACACAAAGCTAATATGATTACATAATAATGTTAACATAGAATGTCACTTGTAGATGATGCTTGAATTTGAATTTACAAATTATTCAGTGCATTCTGGGATCTTGGTCTTTTTATATCCCCAAGTTTCTACCCTAGGACTGTAGGTAAGGTACTTAAGAATATCAAATCAGTTTAGAGTAAGCTTGGCCAACATGCTGGGTCATGCTTTTGACTTGGTTCCAGTCAGCAGCATAAATTACAGAAATACTTTGCAGTGCTACTGTATAATCTGAGCCTTTGGTCAGCATTGCCCAACCACTTGGTCTTTTCATCAGCACTTTTAGCCATTTAAGGAAACATCTGTCTTTGAAATTAGAAAACAATCTTCTCTGTGAATATCACTATATTTTTTTAAGGAAGTTGCTATGTAGTAATATTAATAAATACAAATAAGCTTCCTACCTGCATGGTCACTCAGCAGCACTGCATAGCACTTAATAACATGGTACAAAACTTCTCTGTTTACCTAGCTTGTTGATACTTGATTGTTTCCAATACTTCAGTGATAACAGTAATAGAGCACTTCATATGCAAAACCCTTGGGGTAGGGATTTGCAAACTTCTGGTGTTTGCTGCCAAATTTATTTTTTTCACAAAGTGTTCTCACTGGTGGTAGTACCAGCGCGCATCTGAGTCGGTGCCAGTCCTTTTCCATTTTGTGCTGCAGGGCAATTTTCAAACATAATCAGACCTAACAACATTTTATTAGGTTTATTGTCAAGATTTACCTTTCATATGGCTTCTTGGTGTACCACCCGAAGGCACTCATCTCTTCTAATATTAAACAAACACTTTGTTAGATACGCTTTCAAGAAAGATTAGGGTTATTATACACTATCGATCATATTTATTTAAAATAGACCAGGTGATCTGAGTTTCTTGCAGTGTTTTGTCAGGTTGAATAAGAACTACTTGTTTAAAGGGAAAGGGTTATTTTACCATCTATAAAAAATCTTTACTGTCTCTAATATGTTTTCTTGCTCTGTCCCCATCACCTTGTTACTAAATTCATCTAAACTGTTACATTACATGATAGTATAAAATATTAGGGAAGAACCAGCGTACCTACTATACCCTCTTAGAGGAATACATACTCCACAAAAACCCCAATGGCTTAAAGTGTGTTTTTTCAGTTGGGACCATTTGCCATGTAGGTTGGGTTACGCTGTAACGGGGCTAGTGCGCAGGCTTCTCCGCTTCTACAAGAGCAGAGAGGTTTGTAATGTATGAAGTGTTTGGTATGAATTGATGCAGACCTTCGTGGAGCACGTTTAACTGCAGAGTGGAAAGGGATCCATGGGCACTGGGGGTGTAGGAAGGCATGTCGGGGAGGAAACCTCCTGAAAGCTTTGCTGTTTCTGAGTTGTGAATTAAAAGGGTTAATTTTTTTACAGTGATTTAACCTACATTTGAAAGAAGACAATTGTATCATTTTAGATAATCCTCACATAAGGCATTTTTACTGCAATACAACTTGAAAAGAATTTAATAGTAAAGATCAGTTACACTATTTTTAATGCTCTTTTTAGCCAGTTGGACACCTCTTATGCTTGCCTCCGACAAATTTCTTGCATGCAGTGTGTTGTTTGTTCCAAGTTTGGTGCTTAAGCCCTTAGTGTGAGACCCAGCTAGACTGTAAAACCCTCCTTTAGCAGCTTGCTTATGCTTGTGGCGTTAACCTTTCTGCAGGGGGTTCTGCTGCTTATATACAAATTCCATCTTCCAGTTATAAAAAGAACAATATATTAAGAGAGTCTTCTTTTTACCAATTAGGTCAAAGCCCTAAAATTTTAAGACCTAAACCACATGGTTTAGAGCGAACTGATTCACAAACCATAGGTGACTTTACTACAAGAAGAAAGGGTATGTACTTTAGCATTGTATGTATATGGAGCTTTATAAAATTAAAACTAGCATTAAGAAAAATGTTTTTCTAGAATTTGAACTCTTATAAAGCCTTTTTTGCTTCTATTATAATGTAAGATCTTTTTTTTCTATTACAATCTAAGATCGTGAATGTATTTTCCTTCTCAAGCAAGTTTCCTTTATAAGGAAGAAAAACTTCACTGTCTTGAACAGCGCAAGGAAACATTTCCTAGACATAAGTCTTTTGAGCTCTTAAATTGTAGCTGCTCATAGCTCAGGTTTACTTTTCTGTTCATTTAGAAACAAGTATATGTGACTTACCTGTAAGCTGCTTGAAATAACTTTGATTAGGCAACAACCTGAAACCCCAGTTCACTTGAGTCTCCTGCTGTTGGCTAAGTGCTGAAGTGCAGCAAAAATATCAATGCAGTGATCATGTATTAGTGCAGAGATGCTATTTATGAGCATTGCAATAAGAGTCGCACCGGCTTTATTGAAGGCGTCTAGTTGGTGCTTCATACATGAGTCAACACAAATCACAATGTGTAAAGGTTCTCACAACTGTAACTGATCAGCACGTTTGGTTGCTAAAGCTCCCTGGAATTGGATGAGCTGTTGCTGCTGTCCTCAAGGGGCGTTGGACAAAATCCTTGCTCTGTTTACACCTGAGTGCTGTACACGGCTGCCGACTGTAGGTGCCACGCGGCCACAGTCCTTTACACAGCATTTGAGCCGTGCTGGGTTCTCGCTGTATCACTCATGCCTTAGTATCATCTGGCCTCCCTAAAGTTCGGTTCTGCCACCCTGTCTCACATGAGACTTTATAGCTTGATGCAGGTGACTTGTAGCTACTCTCCTGAGTCTGTGGCAAATGCTTTATGCTTAAATGAGTTGGAGTGGCAGAATGACTGGAGTAGGCATGATGTGTTGTTATATGTGAGTAATTATGGCATTTTATCTAATGGAGAAAACTGGGTGCTAAAGACTCAAATTAGAAAAAATGAATTATGAGTCTTTATGCTGAATCCATAAGGTAGCTGACTCTTCAATAAACTTTATCTGAAGAGCAAGTGTAATGGCAGCGTACTGTTGTACGGTTCCACTTCTTCCTTACAAGAAATCAGCACACAGATTAGGCAACTGTTTCCTCTCAGTTCCTCCTGTGGTCACTTATGACAGCTTTTATTCCCGAGGAACTAGTTCTTAACACCCGAAATTTGATCTTGTAAATCTGTTAATATGCAGCAAATTGAGTTGTTTTTGTTGTTGTTGTAGCAGCTCTATAATTTATTTTGTTACAATATTTTGGGGGAGGATGGAGTTGAGATTAGAACTGTAACAAGTTTTACAAAAAAAGTTCAAAAACTTTGCTTTTAATGTTTAGCAAAGATGTAAAAATAATAATAAAAAGGAGGTGGGAGGGAAGGATAATGTATTCCTTGCTAATACTTGCTTTGTGGTTCTGTTACGAAAATGGAATTTGGAAATGGCACGTTTTCTAGTGTCGTGTTTGCTGCCTTAATGACGCGCTGCTGCTCTGCTCTGCTGTTGATGAGCTGTGAGCTTGATGAGCACCCAAAACAAGACAAGCACCTCTGGAATTTAGGCTAGGTATTGACTCATCTGTGAGCTTTGCAAACTTAATCGTAGTTCAAGATTCTACCCACACTTTCAGCTGCGAAGCCTAATCAGTAAATGCACACGTATGGAGCGACGGCAGATTTTACCTAATAACGTTTGTCTGTGAGCCAAGAAAAGTACCCGGAGTTGGCTGTGCGGCCAGTTTAAGTTGAGACATTTGATCCCGCCTGTCCTGTGCTTGTCAGTACAACAAGTCTTGTGACACAACTAACACGGAACATGACGCTGCCATTTTCAGAGTCTGTTTTTGAAATAGAATTACTATGTACAAATGTATCTTGCAAAAATTCTTAAGTTGTGTTTTTTCTAATTGCTGTTCAATAAAGGGAAAGTTTAAAATATAAGTGAATATATCATGACTTTCTGAGAGTTGAGCAGTGTCTCCTTTCTCTTACTAGTGCTTACTGTTTTAAAAAATAGTATATCCTTTTGGTATTTAGACTTTGAAAAGCTGTTTTAGTTTAGAAATGTTCTGTGCTTTAAGAATGTCTGTTTCCTATGTAGCAAAACCAGCTCCACTAGAAATAAAACCTCTACCTGAATGGGAAGAATTACAAGCCCCAGTTAGATCTCCTATCACCAGAAGTTTTGCACGAGAGTAAGTTTCTTAGTTTTTCCTCATTTGTTTTCATTGACTGGAGTGTGAATAAATATGTGCTTCTCTATTATATTCCTTAGCCTTTGCAATAGATTGAGATTTCTTTCAGAATTGTATCTGTGTGTGTGTGTATATACGTATAGTGTGCATACATGCATTGAAACAGGGAGTCAATATGAATGTTTCTTTTGTAGTATTTAATATTAAGAACTGTATAACTGGAAAATGCAACTTAAATGGAAATTTCAGCTCTAATATGCTTATTTTTGTTGTTTACCAGGAGGTTTAAGATAATCACAATGTATTGTTTGTAAAATAATTCCTGGTAATTAGCTCCTCCAGGTTTCCCATGTCTCCCAGACCGGATTCGGTTCATAGCACAACTTCCAGCAGTGACTCGCACGACAGTGAAGAGAATTATGTATCCATGAACCCAAATCAGTCCACTGAAGACCCAGTATGTAATATCTACATCTTAACTACTCTTCCTGTGCAGTCCTTACTTTTAAATCATTCAAGCATTCAACATCACCTCCCTCTGCATTTCTAGATTCTAAAAAACAAAACAAATCTCTATAAAATAACTGTAATTTTGATAAGATTGCATTGAGAAAAGAGCATAACTGTTTCTAATTAGGGTAGGGTTAGTATGGATATCTGTTCTACAAAGCAATTCACAACATTTCTTTTCTTTTTCTTCCCTACAAACTCTCTCCTTTTGTCCATAATTGTTTGTCCCAGGTAGTCACTGGTTGCGACATTATGGGAAAAACTGTTTTAGGGCTTCTGAGGCATACTTAAAAACCATTTTTTGAAAGAGAATCTTCCAAGAAATGTGGGAAGAACAGGGAAAATAATTGATATTTGTGGTTTCCAGTCTGTGAAATCTGAGCTACGTGTGCATTTATTAGGCTTTTTATAAAAAAGAAAGGGGTAGGAAGGGACGCGAGGTGAAATAAGACTCAAGCCCAAACTAAAATGCGGTTCAGAATAAACCTCTAGCCCAGGCTGTAGCCCTCTAGCTAGTTGTACGTCTAGCCGAGACGTTTTTTTCAGGGTCATTCACTCTATCTTTACAGCTTGGATTCTCACTTAGAGATCACAGTAGCATTTTTCATCTTCAAAGCGTTACGCAAGCTGTGGTTTTCCCCAGCCTCCTCGGGGGGAGGGCCTGCCACCCTCTCTGCTCTGCCTGTGTGTCTGCTCCCATGTGTGGCACATGCTGTCCCGTTTCGCTGCACCACAGCTCTCCTTTCTCCTAGCGCTGCTTGCTTTTCCCACCCTTGCCGTGCCAGCTTCCCTGCCCCCTCCCTGCTCCCAGCCTTGTCCCTGGATGCTGCCCTGGTAGCGGCCCCTGCGGCAGCCCCTGTTTCCACGGGCTTCTCTGCAGCAGCTCGGCCTGGGTGCCGGCTCATGAGCGTGGCAGGAGGGTGCTGGCCCGTTCTCTGCCCTGTGTCCCAGCTGCTGCTGCCTTCTGCGATGTAAAGTTTACTTGCCTTATGCAAGAGCCCTCTGCGAGAGGCACTGGTAAGTAACCAGGAACATCCCAGTCCACAGTCAGGAGACGTCCACTTTTACACAAAAGCTGCAAGTTGCCTTATACCTGCGCTTCTGGCCATAGCAGAATCACGAGGAAAAGCGGGGATTTCTGTTGAATCTTAGAATGTCGTTTCAGGTGCTTAACTTCAGTGCCAAGATGCTGTTTAATATCACAGCTAGGATGGCCCAGCATTAACATCTTATGTTTGCTTGCACCATTCATTCTTCAAGGTCGTTCTGAAGATTTTGCTTTGTTTTTGTTTAAGTGTATTTGATTTTTTTTTCCTTAATGCATACCATTATACTTGTCTAGTTTATGTGAAATACAGACACTTTTCTGTTTAAAGAACAATATGTTTTTTAATGCTGAAAACTGATACAGATTCTGACTCTTCAATAGTACAAAATATGATTTAGAGAAGTTGGGCAGCAAAACTGAACTTCGTATTGGTCGTTTGTCTTTGTCCTTGTTACTACTTAGTATAAGTGAGTTGGTGATACAGACGTAATAGAATAACTCTCATTGAAAAAGCCAAGCCCGCTAAGCTTTAACCCCTGAAGTATTTTATTTCTTAGAGAACCTGAATGTTTGCAGATATCTCAAGGCCATTGTCTTAAAATGTGAAAATTCCATGGACACTTTGAAAATTTTTGTTTATTCTAACTACACCTTAGGAGAAGCCCGAATCTTTTCATCCTTTTCTGTCATCAGCTTCGGATTATCTTGTTTGGATGTGTCATACTTCTGGTTTACTTAATAAAATGAGCAATATTCTGCTTTTTCTTTCAAGTTGCTGTCAGCTTTGCCCTTCTGTCTTTCCTGCACCTTGCTCTTCATTTTTTGCTGACTGCTGCCCTCTGTCTTCCTTTTTTTTCTTTATCTTTTAGAGAAGAGTCCTTCTATTGTACTGTTCCTATAACACCTGTTAAGAGGGAGGGATCAGGCTGGGAGAGGACAGAGGAGGTGAGGTTGTAAAAGTCTGGGCTAATTGAAATGTAGGTACATGTAGTACAACGTTAGCTCAGGCAGTCCCACCCAAAATTTTCAGTTTGTGTAATCTTTCATTTTTATCAATTGAATAATATCTTGACTTTCAGCTTAATTATGACGCATTTCATTTTATTTTGCATTTCATGCAAAGGCCTCCTTTGAAGTTTTGTCACTGTTGTAAGGCTAAAATTCTGAAATTAACACAAAGGAATACAGAAATTTTAATTAAATCATGCTAAATTTGAGATAATATATATTCAGGGAGGAAAAAAAAGTAGACTCCATATGGATCTCATGCTGCGAAAGGGGTATAAGGTGGAAAGCACCCTTGGGTGGCAGCACACTTAAGTGCGGGGAGGTTGGTTGTTGGGTTTGGGGGGATTTTCCTGCCTTGGCTTTTGACTCTGTGTCCCAAGCTCAATATTATTTTTTTCAGTTTTGACTTCGAACAAGTTTGCTTGTTACACAGTGTCAATAAAACATGCATGGCTTAGCACATTGCAAGAGCACTCAGTCAGGTCTTTTATCTTGAATGTTTAGGCAGTGTGCAGCAAGCGTATTTGGTAATATGGCCTATGAGAATGTGCATTCGCAGCTGACGTTATTTATATTATAATTTCAGAATTTGTTTGGTAGCAACAGCCTTGATGGAGGAAGCAGCCCTATGGTAAAACCTAAAGGAGATAAGCAAGTAGAATATTTAGATCTGGACCTAGACTCTGGGAAATCTACCCCACCTCGTAAGGTAAGCAAATCTTGAACTTCAGCATTTCTGCTCTGAAGAGTTTAGCAGTTCTTCACAAGCCGTTGCTGGGATGGTGAGCCTCCCAGCAAGATCAGCTTCATTAGTTTGCCAAACAGTGTGTGACAGTGTGGGTTGTACTTTTCGGAGGAAGCTCTGCTTGTCCTGGATCTGTCTGGGACTTGTCTTGACTTGTATTAATGGGTTTTTCACTCTCCCTTGCCTTTTCCAGAAAAAGAGCAGTGGTTCAGGTAGCAGCGTGGCAGATGAGAGAGTTGATTATGTTGTGGTTGACCAGCAGAAAACACTAGCACTGAAGAGCACACGAGAGGCATGGACTGATGGGAGGCAGTCTACAGAATCTGAAACACCTACCAAAAGTGTAAAATGAAAACACAGCTTTAGCTTCAAAGAACCGAAAGAAGCATCGCTTATTGCTCTGAATTTTTGAGAATTACAGACCCCATGGCAGTGTTGATTGACTGTACAGTGCTTGATGATTCACTGGTGTGTGAGTAGGTTCTTGACGGAAGAAGACGGCAGCCAAAGGATGCTTCAGATACATCGGAGGAATTTTAAGATCCTAAAGTGGCTCTGTGGTCTCTGGAAAGTTTTCAACCTGTAAATAACCTGTACAATAGTATCGCTTGGCTTTCAGAAAACCTTTTGTTCGGTAGCTAACACATTCGTAGTATTACTATGTTTATGCACTTTTTCAGTTATGATGTTGGTTCAGGTATTCCCAGTTATTGTACCTTAATGCCTAATTCATCTGGAGAATTTTTTTTCCTTACACTACTATTCCTTACAATTTTAGGTTAATTAAGCTACTTGTAGATATGGGAATTAATATTTGAACTTCAATTTAACAACTTAAAATTGATTTTGCGGAAATACTTCCACAATTGAATAATCTACTTGAAATGTCAAGAGATGACCAATAGTTACATACTTGTTTATATTTAATACACACAAGATTATTTGGAAGTCTACAGGTTACCTTCCTAACAAAAATTGCTGTGAGTTAATAATAATGAACTATACTGGGTTTAGACCTACAATCCTGGCTTCTATGTTAGTTGTTAGTGGTGGAACTTTTATTATATTTTATTAATGACAGTGTTCTGTGTTCAATGGGTAAAGATTCTGCAGGGTGGGATCTTACCTTTTAAAGACTGAATAATTAAATATCAAGTAAGCCTGCAAACCACTGATGGCATGCAGTAATATTGTGATCTCACACTTATTAACAAGAAATAACCTTTATATTATTTGCAGAAGGTAGAGTATATAAATCAGGTACGTACCAAGCACTATTGTGCTAATACACTGATCAGGTTTAGACAGTGAGCTTTAGTTTTGTACTATTTAGAAGTTCTAATGTCAGTTTTCAGTTTGAGATTAATGGGACAGTTTGACATTCACTGTTTGTAGTACTAGCAAAATACTGTGATTTTGAATTAGACATTTAATTCAAATGGAAACACTATGTTTTGACACCATAGTGCCCTTCTTACAATCTTTATTTTACTTTAATCTCCTGCTTTGCCTTATATTTAAATCCCTATGCAACTGATATTTTATATCTCTGTTTTTAAAAATTAGAAAAACTAGATAATATACCTAAGTGATCCCCTTGTAAAACACATGTTGCTTTTTCCTGGTACAGGAGTTTAAGCTCTGTATACTGTGATCCTTTATTTTACTATGCCAGTTCCAAATAATAATCTGCCTTGGTTTAGAAACAGTTTTGTTATCTGGAAGGAGAGAGAGTTCTTTAAATGTGTGAATGACTTTGGGCTAGATAGAAAACCTACTAACATTTTTTTCACATTTTTTTTTAAACACAAAAATGCCTGTAAGTAAATTGTTTTTCTGTGGTTCCTTCCCCCCCATCCATTTGCTTTAATTTGCCCAGATCATTTAAAAGTTGAGCATAGAAGTGTGTTGTTTTCTGGCATGTTGGTGTCAGTCCCGTGCCTAATCTGCCATTGGTTGTTTCTCTCCCCTTGCAGCCACAAACTACAGTATGTAAATTAATGTATTCTTAACAAAGGTTCTTTTTAAATTAGTAATTTTAATGCTTTGAATGCTCAAAAAAAAAGAAACTAAACACAATGCATTTTGAGGTGAATTTTAAATAAATCAAGTTGTTCAGTTTTGATGTGTAAACTCTGTCTTGTGAAATGGCAAAGCAGTATTCAATGTGTGTGTAAAGGTGCCTATAAAACAACGTTTTTTCACAACTGCGGATTTTAGATACAACACTGACTACTTCTCAAAAAAAAAAAAAAAAGAGAAATTAAATGTGGCAGTTTCTAAAGCATGTCTCTGAACTTTCTCCCTTTTGAAACAGCGAAAATGAAGTCAAGTCCCAGCCTCCTGGGAGCCAGGAAAAAAGGTGTACTAGCTTCAGGGGAGCTCAGTTACTTAAGCATAACTAGTTCAAATCTTTAAAGATCCTGGAGCAATAAATCCATTCTTCTTCAAAGCCTCTGTCTAATGGGATCAAACTTCCCTTCGCCGATGGTAAGTTAAAGCGTCCATGCGCATGGTGGGTACTTGGTAGTTTCAGAAATGCCCTCCAGGCAGCCTTGCTGTAGGACCCTGTCTCTAAGCGTTGTCTGGTGCATCTCCGCCGCGGAGCTGCTTCTGATTTTTGACAGCTGCGATTAGGTAATCCGTGTGTTCTGCTTCCCTTAAATAGTTCTCTTGGTGCTTATCGTGGTGACAAAAGGTTATATTGTGCGTGTCTCCACTCACATGGACACATGTCCGAGGGATAAGCTGATCTCGGAGTACTTGAAACGTGTGTGCGTGTCTTCTCTCCATGGGGAATTTGGGGGAGGGCCATCAAAGGGCTGCTTGTCCTGCACCCCTCCAGCCTGTCCTTCATCCCTGTCACCCGCGTGCGCAGTTGGGAATGCTGGTGTTTAAGTTTCTAGTTTGACCATTGCATTTCTGCTGAAATGCTGCTTTTTTAACTCAGGAATGCACTGGGAAATATCCTCAAAAGGTTTAGCTACTACAAGACTAGTAGGCTGAGGGGTGGCAGAGGGGACATTTATACTTCACAGGTTCAGTTGAACACACTGTCACTTGTTCACT
The DNA here is from genome assembly GCA_013389825.1 of Crypturellus undulatus. Lineage (NCBI taxonomy): Eukaryota > Metazoa > Chordata > Aves > Tinamiformes > Tinamidae > Crypturellus > Crypturellus undulatus. The sequence goes on from VWPW01012713.1 coordinate 765,804, forward strand.
GTTACCCCGTAACATGCAAGGGCAAAAGCACAGGTGTTCCATTCTGCTGGAAATTTTAAAAAGGGACATTTTATGATGGAAAAAGAGCATTGTGCTCAGTAGTCTCTTTTGCTTAGGTGTGAGTTAAAGGGTTATTTTAATAATCTATTCATCTATGACAATCATAACACCGTGCTGCATAAAGGGCTTACAACAATTTACAGTCTTGCCATTTGAATTCTGTAATTTAGAATTTGTTGCTCCACTTAGCTATAATGGGGAGCAATGGGCCCCTCTGGAGCTTTCATACTGCACTATGAGCTAAGCAAGATTTTTATCACAATTAAACCTAGCTTAGCTATTAATGATTGCAACAGTCAATTAAGTTAAAAATCATTCTGGGTAGAACCAACAACAATTTGTGTGTATTTGTGTGTGTCTGTATGTATGCTTTTTTTTTTTTTTTTTTTCTCCAGTCTTGCAAAACTGCTCTGGAAGCTTACCAGCCATGGAGATTGGCCTCTCTTTCTTAGGTTCACTGGGGATGTGTTGCACCAAACCTTTCATAAACTCGTGATTCATTTACTGTTGTCCTTCCTATTACTTAGAAATACTTATGCTGTCCATGACTGCCCCAAAAAAAGCTCTTACCCAACAACTAGTGTGTATGAAGTGCTCCACAAAACCACTGTGTTGACTTGGATGCAGATGAACAGAAGACCAGGCTGTTGGGCGCTTCTGCCTGTCTTTTGGCTTCATCTGAAGGAGTAACCAGGTATCTTTGGGCATAGGTCTCAACCTTGCAAGGCACAAAGAATGGGACAAAATGCTTATGAGTAGTGTCTTTGACGTGAGCAATTTTCTGCGGTGTGCGTTTATGGTTCAGCATCCTTGGCAGTAATTTGCAGCAGCAGGCAGAATGGCTGCCACTGTCTGTACGACTAGCTGAGGGACTTGCTGTCTTGTTGGTCGGTGACCAGAGCTGGACTGCTCTGACACCCGAGAGGTTCATTTTTAAACTCTTTAAAAGAGACCTTTGGTATTAATGGGAATTGGAAAGGACTGACGGGGTTTGGTTGTCAACTTAATAAGAGAGAAGTTAGCTGAAGTATTCTAGTTGCGTAACCTGCCGTGTACACCCATAAATTAAGAAACACTAAACACTTGCAAAAGCCAGCTTACAAAACAAGTGTCCCATTATGATGCCAAATTTAGTAGGCCAAAAAAAATATGTTTTCCCGTTTCTAGACTACGGGGCATGGCCTAATGTCTTTATGGGTACCACCCCTCCGACTTAAATGTATCTTAGCATACTAGGGTAGGAAGCAATAGCAAATTTATCATAATGTCTAGAATATAAAGTACAAATCATAAAATAAATACCAAGTAGACACTCAAATTTTTTTCTTTCTTCTAGGTATAAAATTAGTATCTGTACTAATATCATGGTTTATTTCTGAAGATTCTTACAGCATCCACCATAGTTGCTGAGCCTTTTCCTGTTAAGTTCCCTCTGCAATTAAAGGCAATGCGAATTGCATCAGTTTTGAAGAGGGACAATAAGATATTGGCTACCACTATGATAATATTTTATTAAATGTTCTTTGAGGTTCTTTCCAGCTGCCCTTGGGTGTTAGTGTGTACATGGACTTGCACAGTGTATGCAGATAATTTGACTTTCTTGAGTTTCTGTTCAGTAAATGGGATGAAAATTTAAAAAATAAATAATAAAAAAACAACAAATGCCACAAATCCTCTGAGAGCTCAAGCACCACTATCATTCTCCTGAAAAAAACGAACTTGATTTCAACTAACTTATTTAATAGCTTTTATCAGTATGACAGACCATCATCTTTTCAAATGAACTGAAATCGTGCTGGCCTTTGCTCTTTTCTTCAGAAAACCTAACTGACAAGTGTCTATTCTGTTGGCTGCAATATTTTGCTCAGAGCTATGGAAGTAGCTTTGATGGGCTCTTTTGTTCAGATACCTCCCTAAAATTCTACCAGCTTCTCTGTCATTTATTGCTCCCACACTTACCTGTCATGCTTTTATTTTCTGTTGGTCATTTCAAATCCCCTGCCTCTGTCATAACAAATTGAGTACATGATATTACCTTTTTCCTTATGCCCTGGTTCTTTGGCAGGATTTTATTTTGATTTCTCATTTCTTTCTGACATTTTCCCCCCTGATTTTTCCCCTAAATCAGGTCTGAAAGCTATTTACTTCCACCATAGGTGTTTTATATTCCATCAGAGAGCGCAGAATTTGAACATATCAAATCTGTTGTTATTCAAAACAACCACTAATACAGGAAGGAATTCAGATGTGTTACCCATATCTGTTTCTAAAACCAAGAACTGGAAAGATACGTATACACTAATACAGTCCACAGCATATATAAGAACACATCATTCCTGCAGTAAAAACTATATTGCAAGACCCTGAATGTCCTAACTGATACTTCTTGTATATCTGTGATTCTGTGATTTGCAGAAAAGAGAGAGGCAAATATTTGTTAATATAAGTGCCTAAAATTTTTGTAGATACTTGTTTAAATAACTAAATGCCATGAGGAAGACAGGCCAGGTCACAACTGAAAAGAAACCAAGCAACATAAAGGGAAGAAAACCATGGAAATTAGGTTAAGATGCTATAATAGAGTCCTTGACATACAAAATTTGAATGTACAGGCAGATGCTTGTGTGTATGTGGAATCCCAGCAGCATCATAAAATTGTAGATAAATAGAACAGCATTTTTATTTATACTTTTAAAAAGGTTAGAATATTAAGCCTTACTTAAGAAAACTCTTTGCAGCTGGATCCCCTTCTTTCAGCGAAATACAGGTTTATACCAACCTCAGAAAAATCCTCCTTCCTTCAAAGAACAACCGCACCAGAAGGGGGTCAAGGGCCTTAGTGCCAGTGCCCGTATGTGTAGAAAACCATTTACAAGGGATCCTCTTGGTTGGCCTTGTTGTGCTCATTACTGCACCTGATGGTAATAAGTAAACCCTGGGATTCGAGAAAAGAGGGTCAGTGAAGAACTGACCACCGAGACGGAGGGAGAGCTTTGGAATGAGAAAGGTCTGTATGTGTAATGAAAGAAGCATCCATAATGAAGTAACATAAATCCGGGTTGTGGTTGAGCCTTTTCAGTCACAACACTGTGCAAATAAAACCTAAACGCATTTTCTGCAGTCTGACTTTCTTCCGTGGGAGAGCTACTTATTACAGAATCTCCTTCAAGGATTTCTATCAGACGCATAAACCCTTTTTTCCCATGGATAAGTTTTATTGTTAGATACACATCTAGTGCCTTGTTTTAAATTTGAGACAAGCAAGGTCTGACAAGCTACAGACTGTTTCTGTTGCCAAATTGTCCTTCGTTTGTGGTTATAAGTATTAAATTTGAAAAACCTTTTGGTCTTCTTATGGCATTATTTTTACAATTTTTTTGAAGACACAGCTAAAACACAGGCTTGTGAATGTTTATGACTCAGCACTGCAAATTAAACAGTACTGTTTATTTTGTATAGAATACTAATTTTGCTAGCATGCACTGTAATTTTAAACTCAGTATCTGCTGAGAGTACTCAAATCTAAAGAGCACATGAATACATTCTTGTAGGTTTATGTGGTAAACTATCTTGAATTTTGTTGCCATTGCAGTAAGAAATTTATTGAAATAAATATATAGTATCTTTTTCTATCAAATTTATAGTGGTGGTATATGTGTAGCAGTTCCTACTAATGCAGTTGCTATACAGCTAACAGTATGTAGCTCTTATTTGTGGTATTTTAGTTTTTTTTATTTAACAAGAAGTCATCTAAAGGATATTAATTTAAAAAGTTATCATTATGCACCAAGCAACAAGACACATCGATGAAGAAATTTGACAAAAAATCTGTAATTAAACTGTTCTTTACTAACTTCATAAGCATGTTAATAATTAGTTGTCTCTGCAGTTTAGAACTGATGACTGGGGGAGGATTTTTATGCCTTGATCTGTATTTGTTGGGGTTTAGCATCTTAGTAATCTGTCTGGAGTTTCTTTATTCTATGAGTTGCTTTTAATTTAAGGTCTCTGTGTTCAGGCTGCACGTTCAGGCTCTTTGGATTTTGTGTATTCATGAGTGTGACTGACTGGAAAGAAAAGAGCAATTTGACCCGAGCGCTGCATTTTCATGCACTGGCATCTTCCAGGCATATTCCTTTGGAACAGGTCCTGGTGCTACCACCTGTATGTCAGCTCCAAGCCTTCTGCAGCCTCGGGGGCAGTGGGGGTGATGCAGGGACAGGGGCTCCCTGCAGTGGTTTCAGCACAGGGCCCCGAGGAAGCCGGGCTGTGACTCCTGCAGGGGAGCAGGAGCGAGTATTTTCTCTAATAGAGCGGGCACACTCTGCACAAGCACCTTAACCATTTTTCATTAAAAAAAAATAATAATGGCAGTTGGAGCCCCTCCTACACATAAAAGCAGCAGTGGGACTGAGCTACCCTTCCCCGGGAGAGGGTGATAGGACAGGTGTCTCTTCTCCTCTCCTAGTCTTTCAGTTTTCTTTTCAAAACTTTTATTTACTGAAATATTCCATATTTGAAATACTGAAATATTTCAATATTGAAATATTGCACCTCCCGGTGCAGGAAGCGGCGGGTTTCACCCGCTCTGGCTCCGCTGCGGCTGCTCCCCCGGACCCCCGCGCCACCGGCCGTTACGGCGCCCGCCGGCCGTTACCGCCTCGTGACGTCACGCCGCGCGCGCGCTCGCCCCCTCCTACCCTGCCCGTTCGGCGAACGCGGCGGCGGTGACGTCACAGGGCGCCCCCGTCCGCAGCCCGTGCGGCGGCGCCGCCAATCAGCGGCGC
>VWPW01012713.1:771208-791053 GCA_013389825.1 Crypturellus undulatus
GCGCGGGGGCGGCCGCGCCGCGGGGGCTGCGTGGGGGCCGGCCGGGGTCGCTGCCGTTTGTTCCGTTTCGTTTTTTTGTCCACTCGACTTTCTAAACTTTATTCTACTTTTTATTTCTTTATTTTACTTTGTTTTGCTTGACTCGCGGCAACAGGTGCTTATTCCAGAAGTTCCCAGGGGCTCCAAGTGACCCCCGGGAGAGGCCAGCCCTCCTCCCGGCAGCGTTGCCTCCTCCCGGCGCCAGGCCCGAGGGATCGGCCTGCTCCGCGGGTCCCCCGTTAACGCTCCTGCTCCAAGCGGAGCCGCACGGAGTTCTGTGCCCTGCGCGTCCGGCCTCCTGGCGCGCGGGCAGGCGGCAGCGGGCGGCCCCCGCCTGGATCTGCACGAGACGCGGCCGGTGCGGGCCGGCCGAGAGCCGGGCGGATGTAGGGAAGCACCCGCTTCCAGCGGTTCCCTCCTTCCTGTATTCCCAAAGTTAATCCCTCTTTACCTGAGGAAGCGGTCAGCCTCAACCTCGCATATATGCAGCTTCCCTTTTAAATGGCTTCCTCGTGACCCTAGTCAGCTAGGAGGTTGAGGTTGTTTTTCTTGCTGTCTAGATAAATTGGAAGTTTTTGTTGTCTTTGTTGCACATGAAGAGGACTCATTACTGCTTTTTGGGGGATGTTTTCTTTCTGTTTCGAGTTTGCAGCATCTCTGGAGAAACATGAATTTTGTGGAGGAGTTCAGACAGTTCTGTCCTCCTCGTGCCCAGTGTAAGATGAGTGTTAAATATGCGTATTGGGAGATGAGTAAAACAGAATTCTGAAAGTTCCTTAGCTGTAACTTCCTGTGCTGAGTTTTTTGCTCTCGACTGGCAAATGAGGCGTTTGTGTTGGTGTTTTCACATGTGCGTACCTGCAGGAGTTTGGCAAGGTGACACTCCCCCACGTTTGCTTCCTTTTGTTTCACACTGCTTCTTTGTTCTGGATGGAATTCAATGAATTCCCAGCTGGAATCATGATTTTGGAGTAATGACTTTCTCTACATCTCGTTTGTTTCTTCTTTTCACCCTGTCAAGAAGTATTTTGTAAAGTACAATTCTGTCATGTTTTTCCCCTTGTTTTTGGTGCTAGTAACAGGAGAAGGTGAAATTGAATGTGGGAGATGATGGGGAAAGAGTTAACTCGAAAAGAGAGGGACAAAAAAAATCCTGTCCTGAAAGGCTAGTGGAGGGCAATGTGCCAAGGAGTGGACAGGAAGGAGGATGAGGAAGGACTGTCAAAAACAAACCCTGTCCTGCCGGTGGCAGCAACAGTTACTGATCTAGTAAACAAAGGAGGGAAAAATGCGGCATCTCCAACGTGCTGCTCTGCTCTTTACGCGGAGTTGTTTGCCCGGAGCAGGGCGAAGAGGGATTGGGGTCACACGGAACAAGGGCAGAACCTGTAGCTGCTGTTGCCTCAGGAGCAGAGCCGATTCTCTGGCAGCTTTGGGAGGGCTCTGGCTCTGCATGCTCGAGGTGGCCGGCCGGGCTTCTGGATCACGGCTGGCTCTCCTGTTTGCACCTGCGTGATGCTACAGTGATGGAGCTAAATTGGATTATGGAGAGCTAGCTGTGGGCCTCCTTTTGTGGGAGGGATCACGGATCCGTGACCTAGTTAATTTTACAGTAATTACGTGGCTATACCATAGCAACAGAAGAAGGATGCGCTACCCGATGTGGATAAATAGTAATTTCTATCCAGCTTACTTACCTTTACATGGGCAAAGTCTGTTGTTCAGAAAATAAGTTATTCTATTTTTTTTCCCCTCAGGAATCATTTGGTGATGCATCACCAGGAAAACAAAAAGAAATCCAGGAAGCAGATCCTACGTATGAAGAGAAAATGGTAGGTAACATTTGGGAATGCGGACAGCTATCCAGTACTTAACACAGTCGGTTAAAATTTTGTGTTTGCTTCTTTTGAAATCTACTAACTGTATTTATAGGCCTTTGTCTAGTCCTTCAGAAACATTTAAGTAATTTGAAACCAAAAAAGTGTAAGAAAATCTCTTTTCCCTTATTAGCGTTTTGTTTCTCTTGTTTCTTTATTGCCATTACAGTGATGTGTTGGTGCAGCTGTGAATGTGTTTTGCTGTTTCTAGTTATAGCTCTAATAGTCTTGTAGCAATTTAGCTTTAGGAAAGATGGGAGAATGGGAAGTATTCAGGCATCTTCAGGAGAAAAGGCATAATAAGAATTGTGCTGTTGCTTTTGGAGTTGTGTCTGAAATAGTCCTTCCTGGAGAGAAGGAGGATCACGAAGAGTTCACTTTCTTACTCAGAAACTGGAAGATCATTTAGGAGAGGGTCCATCCTAACTGGCTACTACCTTTCTTCCTTAACGTATGGGATCTGTTGAAGTCTCAGACTTTTTATATTATTGACAAATACAGAGAAATAGCTCAAAACTTAATCTTTGAACTGCAGGACTAGCAGTCTTTTATATACATATATATATATATGTATGTATGTATTTATTTATTTATTAATGAGTAGGACAGGGAAAGATAAAAGTTTATCCTAAGACTTTAAGTAGATACTGCAAATTCTTACATTAATTTTGAAGTGAAATATACTTTAGTAGGAAGACTTCAACATGGACAGGGTCTCATAAACAGTATTGTTTACAGGTCTAAGTAAGTAAAAGAGGAACTTCTTAAAATCAGTGCTTTCAAAATTCACAGGAAGCTGAGAAAGTTTTGCTGCTAATGACAAGTGCTCGTTGTAAGCCTTGTCTGCTTTTTCTATACTTTATTTAAAGAGAAAGGGATTTTGATAGCTTTTCTTTTTTCCTTTTTAGCAATTTAATTCATTCTTTGTGAAGCTCTGGTTAGATTCCTCAAGTTTGAAGATGGATAATTTTGTGCTGGTTGGGCAGGAGAAAAATTGATATTTTCCTTTCTTGTAGGTGTTAGGATATCCTGAATTTAGAGATGGAACCATCGATTTCTTACCATCCCATTTCCTTTTTTTGTTCTTTCTACTTTCTTTCCTTCTTGTTTGTAATTTCAGTGTCTGTAACTGCATCCAAAATTTCTTTGGAGGAAGGTAAAACTGATTGTTGTCAGTTTGTTGCTACCTACATTTCTTCTCGTCACCATTGAAAATTACTTAGTCTTCTCTTCCTAATTTTTTTCCTAGCAAATGATGAAGGAAGTGAACTTGTAGTTGTCCCCTCTAGTCTGCAGACAAGCACAGCTTGTCACATCTGTGAGAAAAAAATTCCTTTTGCTGTGTAAATGCTGTAGCTAGTGTTGCTCCTTTCTACCAAGGAGGCCAGCTGCCTGTTAACTGCACAGGTTGCTGAACACCAGGTTGTGTTTGGCACCTGGCAGAGTGTCAGCATGGTTGCTGTTGACCCCAGTGCTCTTTTCTCTCTCACTTGTCTCTTCTAAAGTTGCTGTAAGTTCAAGGTAGTTGAAGTGGCCGTGGGAAGATGAGTTGATTCCAAGTGGAACCCATCATAAAGGAACCGACCCTTTTAGATATTAATATTGTCTCCTGTAATTTATATTGCGCAGCAGAAACATGGTCTCATATCAAAGGGTGCAGTGTGACAGACTAGGCTGAGCATACCTCGGCGCTCTGCTGCTGAAATGGGTGCTCTGCCTTCTAGCTCAGGACTCTTCTGCTCCCCCTCTTCCGCCTGCCCTTCATGCTGCCTCCTTTGCTTATCTGGCAAAGGTAAGTAAGGTGGTTTGTCCCACTGAGCAAGCAGGGCATGTGAGCACACAGGAAACTAAGGCAGTAAAAGAGAAAGTGGTTGTTGCCAGACTGATGAGGAGAATGAGTTCATCAAAGAACACATGAATGTTGGTGAGGAGAAAATTTCTGGGAAAAAAAAATGAAGGGCCCCTTCTTTTTATGACCTGTACTGCCTTGTCCAGTGACACCTGTGCAATCTTTGCGCTAAAACCAGATCTCAGTCTTAGGCAGGTCTGGCTTGCAACGTAGATTTTATTGTGTGCTCCAGGTTAGCCTTCAGCCAGTGGAAGAGTGCTGAGTGTGTCAGCAGTGGTTGCATTGTTGATGTGTTTTGCTCTATTGTAGGTATGCGAATCGAAATGGTTTGAAAGCATTTTCTGTTTTCTAAAAAAGTGAGTGCATATTGCAGTGTCTCACACTTGTTCCATTCTATTTTCTTTGTCAACAGCAAACAGACAGAGCGAACAGATTTGAGTATCTGTTGAAGCAGACCGAGCTGTTTGCTCACTTCATTCAGCCTGCTGCTCAGAAAACTCCAACTTCACCCTTGAAAATGAAACCAGGACGTCCACGAATAAAGAAGGACGAGAAGCAGAATTTACTGTCAGTTGGCGAGTAAGTGATGACATGTAGGCCAGTACTTACGGGTTTTATTGTGTTTCAGGAATGTAAGTTAAGTTGGCTAGCCTTTTGTTCTGTTTTGCTGCATGTATTACAGCGTGTGTGCATGTGTGTGCATTTTTTTTTTTGTTTAAAGTTCCCACCTACAAGCTGAGAGTTGTTTTAAGAATTCTAGGACTTGTAGGAATTTGGTGCTGCGGTGTGGTACTGTCATAGTAAGAAGTATTCCAGCAGGAAGAGAAACGGGGGCAGAAAGGTTAGAACCTCCATGGCTACAAGTTGCAAGACTGTGGAGAGCATCAGTGTCGTGTGTCTTCCTGACAGCTTGAAAATCAGGAATCAAGAAATTTGGATTGTCTTCATTGCTGCTTGTGTGATTGCAGTATCTCTAGCTTTTGGCAGGTGCTCTAGAGCTCCTGAAGTGCACTGTCTTAAGTCTGTCTTGCAGCTAAGCACACTAATATTTGAGCTGCTGCTAATCTCAGCTGGAATGTAGTAGTTTATCATTAGGAAGTGGCTCTTAAAATTAAGGAAGTGGCATATAAGTGGATCAGTTCATTTGAAGAAACCTTCAAGAAGCTCCTTTGGGTGTTTATGTCTGTACCACACTATCTCAAATTTGACTTTGAAACAGTTTAGTGTCTTTTAGGTTAGTCAGAAACTTTTTTCAGAAACTTTTTTTTTTTTCTTAAGCTACCGGCATCGTAGAACAGAGCAGGAAGAAGATGAGGAGCTTTTAACAGAAAGCTCCAAGACAACCAATGTATGCACTCGATTTGAAGAATCTCCATCATGTATGTTTCCTCTTTTCTCCTTTTTGCCTGAAAGTTCCTTTCCTTTAAACCTGTGTAGTTTAAAATAGAGTATATTTGCACCCTTCCATGGGAAATGAGTTGATTTGGTGGAGTGGGAGGAAGAAAATGAACCAGCAGCAACCTAACGGAACAAAATACATTAGCAAGGGGCTGTTTGTTTTCAGGCTGAAAGGAGGTGTGGTGAGTCTTGCCCGGCTGACACCTCAGTGGCTGGAAGGGCTAGCTGCAGCTCTTTCCTAGGCCAGCTGTATCTGCACTCAAAGCTCTATTTTTGAGTTGGCCATCTTACAGGTTTTCCATATGTAATAGACCTTCTGGTACAATTAAAACTACACAGCAGCTTTTGATGTGTTTAATAGGGAGTTTAATATCCTATTGTTTTAATGCTCTAGTATGTTTTGATTTGGGAGGGTTTATAAATCAAGAGTTTTCACATATCTTGAGGTCTTGCTTCTCATGCTTATAGAAACAAAATGTGCATGTTAGTGTCTTTGATCTCTTCTTTGTCCTTTGGAATTTACTACCTGAAATTTATTGCTTGATGCTGTTCTGTAGCGTAGATAATTGGTCTCAATTAGCAGTCAAGAGGAATGGTAAGATTCTTTGGTAAGTTACAAATCTTTTAGTCTGTTCTTCCGTGCCTTTTAGATGTCAAATGGGGAAAGCTACGTGATTATCAGGTCCGAGGACTGAACTGGCTCATCTCTTTGTATGAAAATGGCATCAATGGCATCCTGGCGGATGAAATGGTACGTCGGTAGCCTGTGCTTCTGTCCTGGGGGGTGGGAACACAATTCATGCAGGAAAAAAAAGATTAGTTCAGCTAAGTATTCTTTTAAACAATATAACATGCAGTGTATAATTTGCCGTATTTTTTAGCGTGTTTTAAATCAGTAATATTAAAACACTGTATACCACATTTATCTGTTAGTTTAAATAAGCAATGTAGGCAGCTTATGAAGTAGGCATATGAAAATGAATTCTCTGTCCCATTAGGAAAATACAGTTCTGGGATAAAGATGCTCTACAGAATAGCACATCCTTTGTTTGTTTCTTTAAATTACAGTTGTTTTGTTATGATATTCTGAAACTCCCCTTTGTGAAAGGGCATCATGTATGAAAAGTGCAACAGATGTTGGAACACTCCCTGTTGTGTGAACAGACCTGTTAGGGTGAAATGAAGATGGCAGCATAGAAGTGTCCTGAATGGATTGATATCCCCAGCAGCAAGGAGTGCAACAGAGGGAAATTGGCTGGGAAAAACGGTGTCAAAATACATGTAGCAAGAGAGGCTTGTTAAAAGGTCTTTCACACCATGGCTGTGGAATACAGGGTTTTCTTTGCTGAGTACAGCTGTAAATGGAGCGGGCTTATTTTAACAAAGTAGTTTAGGAAATTTTATAAATGAATGGATCTGTTGTATTCCAAAATACATCCTGTGTCGAGGAATTTAAATATTTACTATTAAATATTTGTGGATTTATTTTTAAATGTTCATTGTCTTGCTTAATACTTTTTACATAACCTGTAATTTTTTTCTCTTCTTCAGTAGGTGAAATGTGCTCATTCTGAAAACAGAATTTAATTCTCAAACCAAAAATAACGTGCAGTTTGGGTTTTTTTTTTAATCCCAGATTACGATCTTTCTGAATTTTTGAAATGATATGAATGATCCAGTTTATGCATGTCTTCCTCAGTTTTCTTGCGATAAAATTATGTACTGAAAACAAAATCTTTAATATTTCTGCTGAATAATGAACAGGGCACTTTTTAAAAAGTGCTTCTAAGGAAACCCAGTGGGTTTTTTTTTTTCTTATTTCCTGTATGCAGCTTTTTGCATTACCTTAAGTTTGCATTTCTTCTCAGAAGAACTGAGATGATGTGGTGACTTATCAAAGTCGTCCTAGAAGATTATTTACTTCAAATTTAAGTTTGCAATGTTTCATTTGTCTCCGAACAAAGAGAGTGCACCTGTTTGACAAAAAAGAAATTACAAAGTAAAGTTTTCTTTGCCTTCTGAAAATATGTCTCGCGTAATACAAACGTCTAACTCTATGAACATGAACATTGGTTTGAAAAAATTTCTTTTCTTCTTACCATGAGAAAAGCAGATTGAATTTCATTAGTTCAGGCTGCTGTGTCTTCTGTCAAATTCCCTGAGATCACTTTGGAGATTTTTTAAAGGTGTTTCCTCAGAAATTTCTTCTGATGTGTTGATTTCTCTCACAGGGTCTTGGGAAGACACTGCAAACAATTTCACTTCTTGGATATATGAAACACTACAGAAATATTCCTGGTCCTCACATGGTGTTAGTTCCGAAATCCACTCTGCATAACTGGATGAATGAATTTAAGAGATGGGTACCTACCCTTCGAGCAGTTTGTTTGATTGGTGACAAAGATCAGCGAGTAAGTTTTGGCATGGTTATTTTTCCTGTGTTCCTACCTTGTATTTATATAGGGTTGATAGAAAGTGCTGTCCATCGTGTGAGGTATGTGAATCTGTAAATAAATAATTTTGTTTCTAACTGCTTTATTATACTACATTTTATTAGCTATGATAGCGGTTCTTAAGAGGATTTCTCAGTAAGTAACTGTTTCCTGAAAACAATCTGTGAGATTAGTGTCTGAGGGGGACTGGCTGGAAAAAATGATGCTCAGGTGGATCTTATTCTGCTTGATTTTTATCAATTATAAGAGAAAATATTTTCAACCACATACAGACTTTTGTTTGAATCATTCTCTCTTGTTTTTTAGCACATCAAAGGAATTTTTTGTTTTAGTTGAATTTGGTGGTGCATCTATAGAATTGTCAGCTGGAGTTAGTTCATTTATTTATGGAAGGAGTAATTATTACTGAAGTCATTAGATCTTCTGCTTGTCAGCAGTTTTTTTTATTATTATTATTCTAAAGGCAGCTACTGCAGCTGTGTTTAGGATTATTTTTGATACACAGAAACTCCCGTGTTCGAAACTGGAAATCAGTTCGGTTTTTTTTGAGGGCTTTCCTCAAGTTTCCTCAATATTCTTAGAGTTCAGCTGTTCAGAAACTCCTGTGTACAGTCATGAGCAGTTTCCCAAACCAGAATTTAGAGCTGAAATCCCTTCCCTGCTCTGCCACAGGAGTCTTAGCAGCTTTGGCACTGACAAAATTCTGAGGTCTTAGAACAGTCATATATTAAAACAGATCTATAATTAATCTTACTTTCAAATTTAGCAGCAGTGTGGCTCTAAAATATTGCCACCATTAATGTGTTCTTTTTGTCTTATTTTTGAGAAATCCTTAGTAATGAACTACTGTTGCTTTGCCATCTAGGCCGCCTTTGTCCGAGATGTGCTGCTGCCAGGAGAATGGGATGTCTGTGTAACATCATATGAAATGCTCATCAAGGAGAAATCAGTATTCAAAAAGTTTAACTGGAGGTACCTAGTCATAGATGAAGCCCACAGAATTAAAAATGAAAAATCAAAGGTAATTTATGCTTTCATTTCAAATGGGTTAGGCAGATGGGTAGGGAAGGCTGGTAACATTGTTAAATCTGCTTGTGTCTCTATCTCCTTCAGTTATCAGAAATTGTGCGGGAATTCAAGACTACAAATCGATTGCTGTTGACTGGAACTCCACTTCAAAACAACTTGCATGAACTCTGGGCACTTCTTAACTTCCTTTTGCCAGATGTGTTTAATTCCTCTGAAGTAAGTCATAATTTTTGCTAGTCAAAGCATATGAACTTTGGTGTTTTTCGAGATTTTGAAAATAGACCTGAATATATATATATAGGTCTGAGAATTATGCTGTGTATATCAGGTTACTGTCGCGGTGTTGTTGTCATTTATCAGATCTCTTAGCAGCCAGCGACAGAACTAGAGGAAACGACCACAAACTGAAGCATCAAAGGTTCCACAGGAACTTACAGAAAAATTTCTTGACAGTGAGGGTGACAGAGCACTGGAACAGGCTGCCCAGAGAGGTTGTGGAGTCTCCTTCTCTGGAGATCTTCCAAGACCCGCTTGGATGCAGTCCTGTGCCATGTGCTCTAGGTGGCCCTGCGTGTGCAGGGGGGTTGGACTAGATGACCTCTAGAGGTCCCTTCCAACCTTAGGCATTCTGTGATTCTGTGATTCAATGATCTGATAACAAGAGACTGATGACTGGTAAATGTTTGTAAAGTTGTAAAGCGTAGTAGTTACGCTGCTTCTGTTGACATAGTTGTTTTTGAACTGTAATCTTAGCAGACCTGAGAGGTATTAGCAATTACAATGGGAAGGTGATCAGTGCTGCATTTCAAAATAGAATTAAACATATTGATACCTAAAACAACTAACTTCTGGTCCTTTTACATAAAGTATTGCATGCTTTCCTGTGAGTGGGGAGATGTTATTTATCAGCAATAGACTTCTCTAAGTGACAGAACTGTGTGTCTGCTGAGAAGATTATCACAGTAATGACTTGGGAGGATACTTATTTCTGTGCCTTTGTACAACCTCTCTGTAACAAAAGCAGCTTAAATTCAAAAAACAAAAACAAAACACAAACACAATGGTAAACTGATTTTGGGAAGGTTCATGGTGAGCTGAGGTAGATGAAAAGGTACTGCTGAACTGCACAATGAAAGCAAAGCAAGATAGACCAGACGGGGTGAGCTGTTCCTTTACTGAGTATGTGACAGAATCATCACTATGTGGCTCTTACTCATCATTGCAGTGACATTGCAATGTACCTTGAAAGGGAACTTCATACATATTAATTATTTTCTTGGCACAGGACTTTGATTCGTGGTTTGATACAAACAACTGTCTAGGGGATCAAAAGTTGGTGGAACGTCTCCATATGGTAAGTGGTTCTTCTTTGTATGTAAATGTTACATTTATATAAGTTACGTTCAAAGTAATTTGCCTGATGTCATTTCAAAAACAATGGCAGCTTTTCAGAATAGGTTGGAGACACTCATAAGAAGATTCACTGCCTAGGTCAAAGGGAAATGGCTTTGGGGAGACAGGAGAATGTTGAAGGAAAAGATTTATAGTTTTTTTTTTTTTTTAATATTTATATTAAATATAACATTATACTTAACGTAAACATTAAAAGTAATGCTATGAATTGGAGATTTCTGTCGAGCAGGAAAAAAAAAGCCTAATCTTTGAGTCTTGACACATTTATTCCCTTGTGTAATAATCTGCGTGTTTGAGGCTTTTCCACGTGGTGAGCATCAGGTAATAGCTTTGCAGTTTGAGCATCTAGAACAGAGAATATCTGTCTGCTTCTGTCATTGACACGTTCCGTATTTTGGCTTCCAAAATATATTTAATGACACAATTTCCCTCAGGTGCTGCGGCCTTTCCTTTTACGTCGCATTAAAGCCGATGTAGAGAAAAGCTTGCCTCCAAAGAAGGAAGTTAAAATTTATGTGGGTCTCAGCAAAATGCAGCGAGAATGGTAATTCCTCTACTTGGCTCTGCTGTGGTTGATGCTCAGAAGGTCTGAGCTGCTGAGGTTGATGCTCAGATGCTTAGAAGGTCTGAGCTGCTTGAGCCTTGGTTGTTTTCCTTGGTACAGGTATACACGGATCCTAATGAAGGATATTGACATTCTCAATTCTGCCGGGAAGCTGGACAAAATGCGGCTCCTGAATATCCTGATGCAGCTGCGGAAGTGCTGCAATCACCCGTACCTCTTTGACGGAGCAGAACCGGGCCCACCCTACACAACGGATATGCATTTGGTCACCAACAGTGGCAAAATGGTAGTACTGGACAAATTACTACCCAAGTTGAAAGAACAAGGTATCCTGCACTTTGTGTCTTGAGGCTTGTTTGGTTGTTTAATGTTTAAATGTCAAGCCTAGGAGGATGTTAAAGGAAACAGAAGCTCTGTAATATTCTGGCTTATAGTTAAATCCCTAGTGGAGGCTGGAAGTAGTTGTATGTTTGCATAGATTACTTCATGTTTTTAATGTTCTTGGCAGATAACTAAATGGGCTTTAAGAGCAAATTTATTTCTGGATATGCTGATTCCATCACAAATGCTCAAAAATTTTGTTTTTCGTATGTTTTTTTTTTATATATTTTTGGTAGAGAAATTTCTTCATCTATGCCACTTTTTCTTACCAATAAATCTTCACAGTTTTCCCAAGAAAATTTCCTTTGCAGAAGAAGTACAATTTATATTTAAATAATATAAAAATGATGGTATTTCTCTTATTCACAGAAAGATTTGATGTTACCAGCTATTTCACATTCTGATTCTCGGTCAAAAAAATACCACAGTTTGTCTATATTTGTTATTCTATGCATATATTCCTGTATATATTTTATTACTTTATTTACATGAGTCCTTTTATTTATAATTTGTCTTGTTGATAGCAACATGCAACTACCCTCCTTCCCCTTTTTATTTGGCAAATTCATAGAATTCATTAAGTCTTAAGTTTTGGTGAAATCACTAAAAACATTTTGCCCCCAAAAGGTTCAAGAGTCCTAATCTTCAGTCAGATGACCAGAGTCTTAGACATCTTGGAAGATTATTGTATGTGGCGAAACTATGAATACTGTAGACTGGATGGCCAAACGCCTCATGATGAGAGACAGGTATCTAAAATTTGAAGTATTTTACTTAGGTTAAACTAGTATTCCTAAAATGTTTGGTTCAACTGACATGTTCTTTTTATTTATATAGGCTTCTATTAATGCTTATAATGAACCTGGTAGCTCAAAGTTTGTGTTCATGTTGAGTACACGGGCTGGAGGTCTTGGAATCAATTTGGCTACTGCTGATGTTGTAATTCTGTATGATTCAGACTGGAATCCGCAAGTAGATCTTCAGGCTATGGTAAGAATGAGATGGAAATGTTATCCTTTTGTCTGTGCTTTCTAATATAGCTTTCCTGTACATGTATGTGTGACCTAATGTAGTATTTCCACACTGAGTTGCTACTTTTCCTGTTTTAGCACAGTATTTCTGTGCTATTTAGTAGTTCTAAGACTGATTTTCAGGTCCAGTGCAGCTTTAACTTTGAGGAACACATAGTCACATTTGGGCTATAAAATGATTTCCACTAGAAGAAATACTGTGGGCTACACTATATGTGGCACTGTGAGTAGTGCCTAAATAAAGTAACCTTTATTTTTATATTATTTTTAAAACAAATCTAGCATGCTATGAGTTTATCCCCAAGATATAAAACTTCTGTGTGGAAGTGAATGCCTGTGCCCTGTCTTCGCTGACATGTGGAAAAGAGGGAAAAACTGGACCAAAGTTCTCAAAAACTGCTTTAAAGGTGGTCATAAGTTCATGAGCTCCCCTTAGCCATCGTCATTCATGTCAAGCATGTTATTGAGCACAGAAAATGTCATTTAAAAATGCCAGTATTTATTGCCATCTGAGGCCTTTAAAAGTGACAATCTTGTGAATTTCTTCTTAACCAACTCATGTCAGTTAAGCTGCAGGGTCTCAAGAATTCTACCTAAAATTAATTCAAAGGAGTGATGGAGGCTGAAGCCAGTTAGGGCCAGTCCCCACTTGCAGGGTGGCCAGTTAGCACTGGAGGGGAATGTTGAGAATCCTGATTAATGCTCATAGTGGTTAATCAGTTTCCACTCGGATGAGGTGGCACAGGGCAGGCTTCTTGCAGTGCTGACAGCAAGAGTAAATGAGAGTCAGTCGGTCAGATAAGGGCAGAAGTAGCCAGGCTTTTCCCTGGGGGATATACCCCAGTTAGGTAAGATCCCCATTATTCCTCCTTTCCCCATATTTTTAGGCTTAACATCTGAGTGATACTTTTGTTGGTGTCATGTTTGGGGGCAGGGGTGGGGAGGGTAAAATCTTGAGAAGCAAGTAAGAGCAGGCTGCCTTGGCTGGTCACTTAAACTCATTTCTGTGGAGATGTAACTCGGCTGCGCTATTCTGCTCCACAGAGGAGTATGAGTATCCACTGAGCAAAACTGACGCGTGATGGTGTGTATGTGCATGAAAGCAAGCACTGATTTTGTGTTTGTGCCCTTCGCATAGGATCGAGCACACAGAATCGGCCAAACCAAAACTGTTCGAGTGTTCAGGTTTATCACAGACAACACAGTGGAAGAAAGAATAGTGGAGCGGGCAGAAATGAAGCTCCGGCTTGATTCCATAGTCATTCAGCAAGGCAAGTGCATGAGCAAGCAGCTTCGCTCTTCCTGTGTATAGTGATCGTGTGCCTCTCTTTCACAACTTGCAAACTATAGTGAACTCATCCAGCTAAGAGCTAATGGGGATGTTGCCTTTGCCCTTGTGAGATTCTGTGAATAGAGTGCAAAGTCCTGAGCCCCTTTGAAATTTAT
This sequence comes from Crypturellus undulatus, assembly GCA_013389825.1. Taxonomy (NCBI): domain Eukaryota; kingdom Metazoa; phylum Chordata; class Aves; order Tinamiformes; family Tinamidae; genus Crypturellus; species Crypturellus undulatus. Next base: position 784,690 of record VWPW01012713.1, read on the forward strand.
TTTTCCAAAAGGATGGGTTTCTGTCATTAACAACTTCTTTCTGATTACTTCTCTAGTGATACATATGGCCATACGCGTGACCCATGCACGTGGGTCTAATCATATGGAAATAGTAATGTAGTACCTGGAAAAGTATCAGAGAGAGAGAGGGAGAGGTTGAAGAGAGAAAGAAATGTTTTCTGAATACGGTCAATTTCCAAAATCAACAGGAGTGGCTATACCTTTGACATGGTAACATCAAAGGAGGACAAAAAAATTTACTTTGTTCCTTCAGTAATGTAAATTCTTTAATAAGTTGTTTTTATCTGCAGGAAGATTGGTGGATCAAAACTTGAATAAACTTGGGAAGGATGAAATGTTGCAAATGATCAGACATGGAGCAACACATGTGTTTGCATCCAAGGAGAGTGAGATTACAGATGAAGATATTGATCACATTTTGGAAAGAGGTGCAAAGAAGGTGAGAGAAAGTTTTAAAAACAAAAAGACTAAACGTAACCTAGTATCTGCCTAGACCATAACTTCAGTGGAAGGTGGAGGATTATGGGTTTTGCTATTACGAAGTTTTGTATTCATCAAACAGCTTTGTTTTTTATTTATTGTTATAAAATAAATTTTGTAATTCATTGGCTTCCAAAATTGTTACTGTTTCCTCTTCTCCCTCCTAGACTGCAGAGATGAATGAAAAGCTCTCCAAGATGGGTGAGAGCTCACTCAGGAATTTCACAATGGACACAGAGTCCAGTGTATATAATTTTGAAGGGGAAGACTACAGAGAAAAACAAAAGGTAACAATCAAATTTGTTTTAGAAGAAAGCACTGATTTGTAAGATTGAATCACATTTTATTTAAAAGGTAGATTTGTTAAAGTACAATGTAACATACAAAATAGTTTATAAGTTTAATTACAGCTTTTAAAAAAACTCTCAACTGATATGAATGTTTTGTAAGATTTAGTGTTAATATGTCTTGTGGTACTTGGGGGGACCTTGTTTTTGTAGATGGCATTTACAGAGTGGATTGAACCACCTAAACGAGAAAGAAAAGCCAATTATGCTGTGGATGCCTATTTCAGAGAGGCTCTGCGAGTCAGTGAGCCAAAGGCTCCCAAGGTGAGTTGACTCATTAAAGAAGTAACTCTTTCAAACAAATATGAGGAAGAGTGGCAGCTGTGAAAGCAAGGGATTGCTGTTAAATCATATTGGCTTTCATAAGGGCAGGAGACACTGAAGAACTTAAATTCAGAAATATCCAAAGGGTTTAACATGAACTTCTGTGAGGGAGAATTAAGAGTAGACTCAACCTTTACCAGGTAAAGGAAGACCGTAGGCAGGGTAAAACCAGCGTGTTTCTCATTTTGTTTTACTTTTTTTTTAAAATGTTTATTTTTGCCTAAGCAGTGCTAGATTTTCCTTACCTGCAGGGTTTCCTAATTGCTACTGCGACACTTGACCTTTGTTAAAGGGGTGCACATGTGCCCCCCCCCCAGCCCCCTCTCCCTGAAGGACTTGTTCTCCTTGACCTCTAAAGCTGGCCTTGATGCTTGAGTTAGCCTGAAGTTGAATGTTGACTTTTTTAATCAAGGATAGTGCACTTTTTGCGTATCTTAAACTTCTGTCTCTCATAAATTGAACTCTCATTCAGTTATTACAAGCAAGCAGTTTCTATACGTGAAAGGGAGTCAAATGCAAACTTTCTATACATTTCAGGCACCACGACCTCCAAAACAGCCAAATGTTCAGGACTTCCAGTTCTTTCCTCCACGCCTGTTTGAACTATTGGAAAAAGAGATCCTCTACTACAGAAAAACAATAGGTTACAAGGTAATAGAAAAAACCCTCAGTGGAGAGGCTACAACTAGCATTTGTTTTATTTGCCAAATTTTACATATCTAAAACCTTTCAGGTACCGCGTAATCCTGACCTACCAAATGCAGCCCAGACACAAAAGGAAGAGCAGCTTAAGATTGACGAGGCTGAACCTCTTAATGATGAAGAATTAGAGGAAAAAGAGAAGCTTCTAACGCAGGTATGGTGAGGGTTTAATGAAATCTAAATCGTCAGCATGCTTTCTGTTCTACACTGTGGTAGGAAATTTTTTTAGTTATTGGGTAACAAATGCTCTGCTTAATGTGGTTGCAAATTTTGGTTCATTGTGAAAGGAGATTGAGAGAAATTTAGCATTATATTTGTCATGGGACTAGATGCCATTGCAGGATGCCCACCCAACTAGTGCATGGAGCTGCTGCTATACCTACTCTTCAGCCTACCTGGGGGTTAAGTCCACTGAGAAAGTGGGAACTGTGTCAGCTTCTAGGCTCTGGTTTCCGTTTGCACTGACAAGCTTTTCTGAGCAGGGGCCCAGTGCTAATCATGCTGCAGTAGGTAGAGGGAGAGCTGCCAGTGCTGTAGTATAAAAGCATGTGGTTCTTTTTTTCTTTTTTTAAATTGTGTGGGTTTGACAGGAAAAAAAAAAATAATATTGTTGGAATAATATAAATATTATTACACAGAAGGTCACCATTTGTCTTCCTCCAAATTTGTTTTAGAAGATTTCTTTGAAGTGCCTGTGTCTGTTTGCTTTTTATTGCCATAAAGGGATTCACTAACTGGAATAAGAGAGACTTTAACCAGTTCATCAAAGCAAATGAGAAGTGGGGCCGTGATGACATTGAAAATATAGCACGAGAAGTAGAAGGAAAAACCCCTGAGGAAGTCATTGAATACTCAGGTAACTTTCTTTTTTCAGTAAGTGCTTAACACTGCAAATCAGTATTTAATACCATCTTTGCTAGTTTGAAATGCCTGTGGGCTAAACATATTACTAGTATTTCTTATATTGATCTTTTAGACATTCATAGTGGAATTGCAATACTGGATTTGAGAGGTGTCCGAACTTTCAGCATATTCACTAGCTGCATAGTTACCGCTCTACAGAAATGTGCCTATAAGCCTCTGTGGGTCCACCTCTATAAATATTCAAAATCCATAGTACTCGGACAGGTCTCTTCAATTATATCGTGGTAATTTTTGCAAAGAAGATGCTGAGAAAATGTGCTTATTAGGCAGGGACATCTCACATTAGCCAAACAGTAGTTTCTTTAACTCTTTACACTGTTACTGTCCCTTCGTGGAAGAACAGGGTGTGGAAATGAGAAGATGTTTTGTCAGTGCCTAGAGTCACCCTTGGCTCTTACAGCCCAAGTTTCTGTGGTTGCCTTTGATGTCGTGGAGAGGGATCTTCCGCTGCCGGGCCAGCAGCTGCAAGGTCTCAGTGCCAAAAGTGCAAGGGGAAGAGCTGCTTACGATGTGACCAAGTCTTGAAAAGCCTACATGTCTTTTGCGCTTTTTGGTTGTTTACAGTGACCCTCCCTCTTCCTCCCATTGTTACAGAATTGTTACAGCAGTTCGCGCTTCAAAAGTAGGTTTGCCTTTGAGAAATGGATAGACAAAGTGTTTGTAAGCTGAGTACCAAGAAACTTAACCAATGGCTCTTCTTTTTAGCTGTGTTCTGGGAAAGATGCAATGAACTTCAGGATATAGAAAAGATCATGGCTCAGATAGAAAGAGGAGAGGCCAGAATTCAGAGGCGGATCAGCATTAAAAAAGCACTTGACACAAAGGTAGTTCTTCCTCCTTACCTTCTTTCCCTCTTTCCTACATCTTTATTCTTTATCACATCCTTCAAATACTGACAAATCCTAGCACTGTAGATCATGATCTAACTTTTGTCTCATTCATCTCTACTTATTCCGCGTTTTCTCTTCCTTATGCTCTTTTTTGCTTTGTTCAGATTGGCAGATACAAAGCCCCTTTCCACCAGTTAAGGATCTCATATGGTACCAATAAGGGGAAGAATTACACTGAGGAGGAAGATCGCTTTCTCATCTGTATGCTACACAAGCTGGGATTTGATAAAGAAAATGTGTATGATGAGCTGAGACAGTGCATCCGGAACTCGCCCCAGTTCCGATTCGACTGGTTCCTCAAGTCCCGAACTGCCATGGTATGTAGCCTCGCATGCTCCTTGCTCAGGAATATCTCCCCCAAGACCATGCAGTTACACAGCAGCTTTAGTAAGTCGTTTTCACCTATATACACATGCATATGTGTAAAATGCATTGATTTTTATAAAGCCTTTTCCACAAATGTAACAAATGGCAAGTTCAGTAAACTACAGAGTCTTTCAGGAGAAGATTCTTAAATCCCAAGGTAGTTTTTCAGAACCAAAACCTGTTTTGATAAAGCAAACATCTGCAATCAAATCCAATCCTGTTAGGCCACCAGTAACTGCCATGGAACATTTCTGGATTTCACTGGTATTTTACTGCCTAGTTTTTGCATGATGGAATACAGTAACTTGTTATAGACATTTCTGATCTTCTGATTCAACTTTTTAAGCAGCTACCTAACTGATCAAATGTGTTCTGCAATTTAGGAGCTGCAGAGAAGATGCAATACTTTAATTACCCTGATTGAAAGAGAAAACATGGAATTGGAAGAAAAGGAAAAAGCAGAAAAGAAGAAACGTGGACCAAAACCCTCATCGGTAAGATTTAATAAGGCATTTCTGTGCTAAAGCTCATTTAAGACAAGTTGTTTTTAGTAATCTGTCTGGGAAAAGCAATGCATTATATTATTTGGGAAAAACTTACAGGACAAGAGTTGCGAGCAGCTCAAGCCTTATTACAGCCTGACTTGCTGCTATACATTTTCTTTCTTCATCATGCTCTTCCAGAGTTGGAAGAATACAGTAGGCAGTGTGTGCTGATAGTGAGAGGCATGTGCATATTTACCATACTGCCTATTTATCAGCTGTTAATAAAAGTTCCTGGGTACATCATACCATGTGCCGTGACTGCAAATGTGCTGCTTAGCACCGTGCTTTCTGCCCCAGTAACGTACTGAACCCTTCCTTTGCAGGCACAGAAGCGCAAAATGGATGGTACTCCTGATGGTCGTGGAAGAAAAAAGAAGCTAAAGCTGTGAATGCAGAGTTTTTGTAATCACTAAATCTAAAAAGTAGTTCTTTAATTTACGGGTCTTCATAAGATGTACTGTATAATGCTCAACTATTATGTCATTAAAGGACATCGGGTTCATCTGTTTACTGAACTAGAAACATAGTACTTAATGTAGGTTCACTTTTTTAAATGCAACAGCTGTGCTGAATTTTTTTTACCATTAACACTTGAAGTAATAAATAGGCTTCATTTATTAATAAGGTTTCACTTGACTTTATTCCTAAATGTTTCCACTGGAATACCCATTCATTTACTCACCCCCAAACCATTTTCACCTACCTGAACACTGTTTTTCCATTATGATCAATAATTTGTTTTTACTTCATAAGTCACCTCACCCCTGTACCCCAAGTCAAACTTTTTTTTTTAAATTGTGTGGGTTTGACTTTTACTTTACTGAGCTGTATTTTAATGTGCACACATGCTAAGTCTGGAGACATTACAGGCAAACATGGGTTATTTGCTGCCTCAAGAACATCTGACTAACATGTTACTTGAAACAAAATGAGCTCACAATCTGTACAGGCTGAAAGGTGACACTTCCAAGTTCTGGCCTAAGAACGGTAGCACTGTTTTTAATGGGCACACAGCAACAAGTCAGGACAGAAAACTGTGTGTAACAACCCCTTCCTACTAACAGCTTTGGTTAATACAGAGATGGTCTTGATTGATGTGGCAGGAGCACCGCTCAGTGTGAGCTGTGCTATGTTCTGTATTGCCACCTCACACCCAGCCACGTCACCCTGTCCAGCCAATCTGTCCCATGGCCCCAGCACTCTGCTCTCCTACTCGTGTGTCTTTGGCACATCATCACTACGAATAAATTCTGTGCTCCCCAGTGCCACCATCTAACTTCGGAATTCACAGGAAGAGAACAAAGTCCTGAGTCACAGATTGCTTTATTCAATCTGGGCTTGTTCAAGAACACAGATCAGAAGTTTCAGTGTTGTGCAGACATGGAGGGATTGACTGTAGCAAATCACCTACCTCTCTGAACTTGGGCAATCCTGGGCTATAGAAAAAACTGAGCGATTTTACACAGGTCCATTTCATGTCCACCAGTACTACTCTCACTGGTACATGAAGTAAGTATCTATTTGCAGGTAGCTAGTCTGCAGCCAGCAAATGAGAACAGGTTCAATAAAAATATTTTAGTCTTAAATCCAAAATAACCTACTGTGTAGACCAGAATTATGAGTCAATTTACAAAAAAAATCTTCACCCTTTAATGTCGTGGCAGCCTTAGAGAATACATTGTAAATATGCCTTAGCTCCTGTGTAATGTCCCCTAACAAAAATGCTGCAAAAAGATGGGGGGGAAAAAAAAAAAAAAAAAAAAAA
>VWPW01012713.1:791059-815572 GCA_013389825.1 Crypturellus undulatus
CCTACAAGAAGATGGAAAAAAGAAAAAAAAAAAAAAAAAAAAAAAAAAAACGTGTCCCCAAGACAAGCAAAGCAACCAGCCGTGAGAGCTGCGCAGCAGTCCAGTTGTGTACCCAATTTTCAAGTATGAAGATGAGGAAACAAGCTAAGCACTAACTTTCCAAAATGTTTCTACTAATAAATCAAAATGGTACAGTTAAAAGTTGCCCACTTCCAGAAAAAAAGGTAAGAAAACTGACAAAATAAGCTTCCTTTTAGAAGTATTTGCCCCTACTTAGATGCTATTTTTATATAAATATATATAACAAGGGCAGTTCTAATAGGAGTAATTATCACACAGTATGGAGGTCAAAAGTAGTGTTGTACAAGTGCTCCAACCTCTTTTAAGAGTGACAGAAAGCAGTTAAGGCAATATCTAAGCCTTAATAATAGTGTGGCTTTAAAATATAGCTGTAATTCTTATTAATCATACAGTTATAATACAATCTTATAGTTACAGCAGAACTGTAATTACAGCCGTACCTGTGTGAGTCTTCAGCTACCGGCCGCAGGTCTGAGGTCCTCACTGAAATTGGAGACAAACTTTTTGGTATCAATCATCCATTTAAAAGAATCCTATCTGCTACTTACCTCCATTTTCCAGTAACTCCTCCTGACTCTGGAAGTAATTATAAAACATAACAAAAACACAGAAACAGCACCTAAAATTAAAAAAAAAAAAAAAAAGCCTACATCCCTTCAGGCAGCAGCTTTCCATGGTGACTATAAGCACATCGACAGCTGCATATTCAAAACATGACTAGGTTTAAAACCAGCCACGCTCTGCTCACGGGGTACTAGTCTGGGTGCTATAGATGAGTCCTTCCCCTCGCTCCTACGTGCCCCTCCAGCAGCAGTCGTGCAGGAGCAGGGGCCAAGCCCAGGGGCCCCGGCTAGACCCCGCAGCTGCGGCAGCGGCTGCTGGGTGGGATGATGGTGTCCTTGCTCCTCCCAGCTGAGGGCTGGTGCCTTTGCTTCAGCCAAAAGACAGTTGCAGGACCACGGTGCAGACCACAAACAGCAACCCCATCACTCCTGCAGCTACCGGCACAAGGTGATTTGCAGAGTGAGTCCTCACGGTCAGTTTCGCGCTGGCCCGTGTGAGGGCCTGCCGGCGGGGCCACAGCCTTTGGAACGGCTGCAGCTTTGTGGGCCCAGGGAAGGGCAATGTGCTGAATGTTGGTGCCTCTGGTCTTATCTGCGCCCATGTCTTGCACAAAGCAGGGCGTCTGAGTTGGCTCTTTGGCTGCGTTTGGAGGCTGTGATGTTAACTCCGCAGGCAGCAGAGGACAGCGTGTGCTGATGGTCAAGGCTCCTTTGGCTGCTCTGCCTCTCGGCATTGGCTTTAGATCGGACTGTGCAGATCGCGTGACTGTACCATTACCGGCCTGCTGCTACCTGTAAGGAGAAACGCGGAAAGGAAGACATTCCCCCCTCCCCACTTTTAGTGGCAGAAATAGGCACTTGGAGGCAAGACTTGTCTTCTGATTTGACTTCTGCTCCCAGGCACAGTTATACATGTCCTCAGAATCAGCAAGGCTGCAGCAGAGTACCTCAGGATTACAAAGTAATGTTCTCAGGGTCTCTACGCTTTTAGCAGGAGGGAACTAGGTAAACGTGTTGCTTAAGTCAGAAAGCTAAACTGGGAAGCAAAATAAAGACCAATGCTGTCATGTATTACAAAAGCTCTTCCAAATAAGACTGTACAAATTCTAGCTCGTTCTTATGGAAAATATTTTAGAATGACAGAAAAAGCACTCTCATAGAGCCCATGATTATATTAGACATGTAGTTTCCACTAGAGTCCACTTACTGGACAGCTTACCTGGAAGAGTGGAGTAGAAGACGGGCTGAAACCACCAGAGCCAGGCTGGTTTACTAAAGCAAAAGCATCTGCACGATCAGCTGCTAGGGCAGCATGAAATTCCAGGTCTCCAAAGACTCTTGCTTCGGTCTCAGGTTGAGCTTTGACCTAAAAGGACTAAGTTCAATATTTCCCGATTCACTTAGGAATCCACAGGGCAAGGACGCGTGGCCGGACTCTGACTGTATCTACCAGGATCTTGAATCTGTACAGGAGGGAAGGCGAGTCAGCCAGGCAGCCGTATTCCTCCTTGTCTTGACTGTACTTGGGCACGTACCCGTCAGCACCAGTGCAAAGGAAAATGTGCTCCATGGAGCAGCCAAAGACGGTGCCGTCGGCACCGGTGCAAAGGAAAATGTGCTCCATGGAGCAGCCAAAGGTGGTGCCGAGGTTCTGCACTGGATCCGCCATCACTTGGCTGTAGATTTCAGATCCTGGCAAACCAGTCACACGTATTGCACTGTACTAGTCAATTCAGTGTTTGAGTCAATTCAGCGCCTGTTTGAAAGTCTGGACTGACCTGTGGGTCCTGCAATACAGCCCTTTTCAAGTAAGCTTTTCCCTTCTTTTCACTAGAGGGAAACCCATATTCACATGCAAAAAGAAGTTACTCAACCTGATCACTAATATATCAAGCAAAATGAAGTTTCTCATAGAGCATTTGTGTTTCAGATCGATCCCTCGATAAGGGACTCATTAAAAACAAAATTAGTTGTGCACCTGATCACAGTTTGAGGCAGACAGTGAGAACACGACATGAGAGCACCTGCCATGAGTGCAACTCGAAGCAGAGCAACTGAACAAGCAGTTTGGTCACAGCCAGATCCAATTTCTGCATTTCTGACTAGAACAAAGTAAGCAGTGAAACTAGCTATCCCTGCCAAAAAAGGGCAAAAAGTTTGAGCCCAGGCTGTTTCAGTCAACTCAGGGCAGGAGGAAGCCATGATTATGCAGTAGTTGAGTAAAGGTTTTGCAAAACTCCAGAACCTTTTGAATTATTTTCCCATCAGATCACTTAGAACCAAAGCCTCCTTCAGTTATACTAAATAAGCATCATAGTTTAGTACTTACGTTTTACTTTTTTTTTTTTTTCAAATGGAAATACATGTACACAAAACAAAGGTGTTGCCAAAAGGGGTTAGAAAAAACAGTAAAATGCAAAGCCAGAGTCTGTTAAAAGTGGTGCTGCTTTTAGCCTTCACAATTGGAATGCACAATTTTTTTTTTCCCTCCATGCCTTTAGTAAAAGCCACATCAGCACCATCTCCAAATCCCACTGCCCCATCAGATATCCAAAGCTCCTTTTTGGACAGCAGGAACATTTGGATATTTTGACTGAACTCTGCTGCCACTGGGCCACTGACCTGTGGGGAAAAGTGAAATCAAATGATGAAAAACATCTTCATCTGACTTGTGAACATCACCCCTACATTCCCTGTCTCCTATTCTGTGATTCTTACTACAGCCCATTAGAACAACTACCTGTGCTTTATTTCGAGGTTTCTAAAAAAAATTCAGTGTTGAGTGCACAGCTGCCCCCTCAGCTACGGACCTGCAGTATATTTTCCAGTGGCACGTGCAAAGTTCCTGAGAGAACAGGCCTGGGAGCAAGAGGCCAATAAAGCCAGATCAAGCCAGGACCAGCACCAACTCATGTCACCTGAACGACCACGCACACAACCCAGCAATCTCTGGATGAGGAACCTGGGATGTCGCCACCCAGCTTCCCATGCATCCCGGGCAGCTCTGTTTCCCAACAGTTTAGAAAAAAACCTTCTCAATATAGTTCTATTACCTTGCTTCTCAGCTTAACGAACAAAAGCATAACCTTGGGACTACAGCATTCCTCATTAAAACAATCTTGGAGCAATATTCCTCCGCCCGCTCCCCAAAAAACTTATCCAGGTAGTCAGGAACAGGATGGACTATGAGGTAAACAAATGGAAAAACAGAAGTTCAATTATTGGGAAAATATAGTTTGATTTATCTCACCTAAGAACCTGAGATCTCTAGCAGTTTAAAAACACCATTAACAGCTCCATGTGGAGCCATCTGAGCAGCTCCGGTTATTTATTCCCGACAAAAGCTACTGGATTACTTTGTGCCGGCACATCTCTTGCAGTGATTACAGAACACCTACCCACCAGCCTAAACTTGTTGCTGTTTCTATGCATGAAAGGCTAAAACACATCTTTATGGACTGCCTGGCTCCCCCCAGCAGTGGGGTGGCAGCTAAGAAGGAGGGCAGAGCTCACCTTGGAGCTGCGCTTTGGGGGGCTGCCTATCCCCCCGCTGCCAGAGGATGGCAGTGTCGTACACAAAGGTGAGTCTCAGTTCAGACCGCAGGCAAAGGCTGCCAGCCACCTGCTGCAGCAGGGGAGTGGAACACGTAGGAGACGTACAGGGGCACCCGCAGCGTGACGTGGGACTGCACCAGAGTTAAGACCCGGAAAACACAGAGGACCACGGTTACCACATGCAAATAGAAAACCAGAGCCTTTGTTTCCCCACGACTAGTGCCGGGAGGAAGGGGCCGCACACCTGCCTGCCGGTGCCCATGGAGCCGCTGCACTGGCTCAGCAGCTCGGCCGCGACGCGGCGGCTGTTGAACTCCCAGAGAGAGGTGCCCAGGTCGAGGCTCCAGCAGAAATGCAAGGCCCTTGCGGAGCGCAGAGCGCTGCTGCACTGGTACGGTGATGCCTCTCCAGCCACGTTGGGGTTCTTAGTTCCCTGGGTTATAAAGCATGCTTGGTCTGGATCTCATCACAGTCCAGGAGGTTGGAGCATCTGTGGTGTCCCACGCGAGTGCTGCCTGGACCAAGCGTTAGCTCGAAGTTGGATAGGGGGCGTGTGGAGATAACTGGCAACATGCCTGAAACACAGAAGCCACATGGTCCACTAGCACCCTGATTGAAAAGGAGCAGCCACAGTACTCATCATCTACCTGCAAATAACTTTTTAGTGCTGGAGACTGGAAATGCAAGAAATAGGATGACCAAGGTTTCATCCATACATGTTGCTTAAACATAGATGGTTTGATGCAATGTAGCAAACAACTGTAGTGTTAGAACACGTCTGCTAAACGTGTTCAGAGCATTCTGGCCTATCTCTGGTTAGATCCAAAATTCTGCTTTTACTCTAAGAAAAAAAATGCAGAGAAGAAAAGTCCAAAGCAATATGTGCTAAGTAAGAGGCTGCTCTGGTCACTCGGTGCTTACCGTCCACATGGGGCATAGTGACTGTCAGTTGGATCAGATGGGGATAGTCAAGATCATCTGGACCCACGTAGCGAATTTTAGCAGAGAAAGGTTCTGCTCCCACTGTTCCTGGGATGAGAGGTTGATGAAGGCCTGAGCAAAGGCAAAAGGAGGGACTGTGAGACATGTGATGAACTGTGTTACAGCTTAAGAAGACTGAATGTGTCTGTCCACAGAGCCAGGTTAGACCAAATCAACTCTGGCTACTGTAACCTCTAGAGCCAAGGCCTCATGTACCCATGCAGTGCCCATAGCAGGGCACGGTCCTTCTGGGGAAACAGTGAGAGCAGCATGGAAAACCTCCATTCCCCAGCAATGGCTGAGGAACCTGCTCCGCTCTGTGATGAGTGCCTGTCCTCCCTCCCTCGAAGGGCAGCGCTGGCAGCAGCAGTCATCACGGGGCAGTGTGAAGTTCTGAGGGAGTTACTTTTCAGGCACTGAGTATGAACACAACTGCCTAAAATCATAACAATTTTCAGTCCTGGATTGTATTCAATATCTGATTTAAAGAAAGAAAACACATAATCAACAGCAACACAACGTTTTCTTTGATGCTCATGCTAAAACGATATATTCTGTCGCAGTAACATAGCTTTGCTCTATGTATCATGTACTAGAGGACTGAGCTGTTAGTGTTGATTATTGAGCAAAATGACTAAGTACAAAATATCCCACCTTTGCCTGGCACTGAATACACAAGTTGATATTGGTAATTTGTTGAAATGCTGAGAGTTATACTAGAATACATTTTGGGGTACCTATTTCACTTTTTAGAAGCACTGTGTGGGTTATAATCAGAAAGGCATTTAAAACTCCACATGGACCTCTGGCATGGGCTCTATAATCACTGTGAGATGCTCAGCTTATGTCTATCCTAGCAAATAAAAAGTGCCAAGAAAAATGTTTCCCCACATTTCAAGTTTTAAAATGGTTTCTGACGCACTTTCGCGTCAAACCAACTACCATTCTTCCAAACAACTCCCAGACCCAGTTCGGAATTAGCTAATCTAATTGTAATCAAGCTCATGCTATCCAGGAGGACTTGATGTAGAAGAGCAACTTCCCGAGGAAACTACTGTAAGCAATAGGCTATAAACAGTATCTGTCACTCCATTAAACCACATTACCACGAGAAAACAAGTCAAAATGCAACGGGTCAATATAGAAAATGTGGCTCTGGCAACTGGGTCCTCCTGTCCTTGGAGGACTCAGTGCCAGCTCCTGGACAGTCCAGCCAGGGGCTTTTCTGCAAAGAGCATCTAACCACTGCCAGCTCTTCTTCGTAAATGCTTAGGACAGGGAGAGAGGAGTGGAATAAAGCTAGAAAATAACCTGAAAACAGCAGAACCAGGATTTGAACATATTCTTCCTGTATTATCTCTCTTACTTATCACAGTAATATTCCAATCTTCTGCTAGATCAATGGATCCAAAGCTCAAAAATGAAATTCTGCTAAAACATATGGCCCAGGCAGACAAATACCTGAGCTAGGCTGAACTTTCATTCTTGCAAAGAAATATTGAGTAGGGATTTCAAAGTAGCCCAGAATAAATAGGAACTCATCTCTAATCTAACACAAATAGTCTCTCACAGGTCCCACAATTAACAGGGAAAGAGCAAAAACGTACTATGTAACTCCCATTCCAAAAAACACAAAGCAAAGCATAAACTCCCAGTCTGAAGTGCAGCATTCAGTTATTACAATACAACTTCTGCTTCCTGTCCAGCATTTACTTGCACTAAGGTATAAGGCACTAAGTCTTCCCAGCCCCACAACATAATAAAACTCTTGCCTGAACAGCAGCAAGAAGAATGCGGCACAAGCTGGAGGCAGGTTCTACCTACTGCTTGTACTAAGGATCGGAGTCTGCTGAACTCAATACGTGGCCTCCTTCACTTTTGTCATCTCACAACAGCAGCTTCTGTCTTGCAATCGGTGTGACTAGAGCTGGGCACATTCTCCTGTGCTGCACGCTATTACTCATCCGTGTTAACACAACGTAAAGAATATCTCCAGTATCAAGGCAACATTATCTTTGCACAAAAGCCAGCACCTTTTCAAACTGAACTGCTGCAGTTCAAAAGCTCAGCACCCATCTAATATTCGGCATTTCTACTGTACATCCTGAGGGAATTCAAAGACCTGTAAACTTTGGCAATTATGATTATTATCTCCTATACCTAGAGGAATGGAAGCTTAAACTAAGATACAGTGGTCCATACAGTTTTTCATCTTTGCCCTGGAAGAAGGACTGATCTTCCAGAAGATCTGGACTAATTTTAATCCCACATAAACTTGTCCTCTTGTTCCTGATTAGTCAGATCAAATTGACTAATTTGAATTTCGTAACTGTAATATTTGTATGGTAGTAGTCTGCTATTCAGATATATTTTAGCAGAAACTTTTAACAGGGCAAAATATTTTAAGGACATGCACTATATTTGGAATTTCCAAAGCTGATGTACTAAGTCAAAAGAAACAGGGAGCAGCAGAAATTGCTTTTCTCCACTTGCAAACTAATAAAGAAAACAATTCTATATGCAGAGGTCATACTTGTATTCATACTCTTCTTTCTCCTCTCTCTTTTAAGGGCAGTTAGTAAAGAAATCATTGCTCTAATTACCACCAATTAACTAAGAAAGCAGAATGGCAGCCAAGCTAACTGATACTGTTCATAGTAAACATTGGTGATTTCGGTCATGAAATGCCATAAACTATTCATTTGAAATTTAATTTCTTCCTCTAAAAAAGGTTACCAATTTTCGGACCAATTTTCTATTTTTTCTTAGGAAAAACAGCAGGTCCCGAAACCTGTTATATTTGTGACACCACTTAAGCAGCCACAAGCAAGGAGCTAAGGTGGATTTCCACTTGCTTATGAGATCACAAGATGTTTGTACCTCTTCTTCAAATGCCCTTCCTGAACAAGCAGACCCTTTGTCTGGGCAGACACAGTCAGACAAGAAGCTCCCATGTCACAGGAAAATGATGCAGAACAGGGTTTGACTCCTACAGGAGCGAGGGCCCACGACAAAGCTGCTTTGTTCCCTGCTCTGGAGAGACCTACATCAAAGGACAGGTATTACATCTTGGTGACCCCAACCTCTAAGTCTTGAACAAGCACTCTCCTTCATTTAATGTGATGCTATGAGAATGTGCAGTAATAATTAGCTGCAGACATATCTATATTTTAAACCTTGTCATTCACTAAATTAAGGGAAACAGGTGACTAGGAAGGCTCCTGAGACCTAATACTGACTTATTTCTGTTTTTCATGTGCATGTAACAATATGAGGAGCCTGTGGCAGACCTCTGCTTATGACAGTGGATGCATTATTTCAACAGAAAATTTTGGGATTCTTTCTATATAAATTCTGTTTACTTTAAGGGATTCCTTGACATATGCTTCTCAAGCCATATTTCCAGCTTTGATCAATGCCTTCCTCCTCATAAAGCATTGAATATATTGAACCTGAGTGATTAGTTATTATAAGTTATTATGAATTATTATAAGGCTAACCACAGCCTGATCCAATTTTAATTTACATAATTTATAGTCAGTTATATCTGGACAAATGAGTTTGGAACAATAAAAGGTCAAAACAGTAATATTTTGCATTTCCTTTCTTTTTCAGGACTTGCTGGATGGCCAGCAGAGGATTACTGTTATCCTTCATTACTCCAAATAAGAATTTTGTATAAATTTTAAACTGTCCTAATTTCTTTCCTTCTTTTCTTTCTTGAGGTGAGAAGCGGAGGGCAAGGGGAGAAAAGAAACAGTGTAACCAAGGAACTTAAAGCTGTAAAACACAACAGTGAGCAATAGGGCACCATGCAAAAATACAGCACTGGTATAACACAACCTCCAGGTTCACTCTTCATTTTAATGTTTTTTCCTCCTCAGAGGGCTCTCCTCGATGTTAGAGGTATCACACACACCATCATGAATAATTTGACCCAAGGATTCTACAGACACAACTACATTGTGTTCACAGTTCTGCTTGTTTCTAATTCAGCCAGAGGCACTTCCTAGTTTGCTGCGGCCTTGCTGCTTCTGCCAAGACTAACAGTTAGAAGTATCCCAGGTTTGGTCTGCACAGCTCACCTGTTAAAATATTGCCCTTCACAATGGGATACTAACTGGCCCCCGTACTGTATCTCAGCTTTACCTAATCACAATACAAAACTCCAGCCTTACTTCGTGCAGTTAAATTCACAAGATTAGGTTAGGAAGACAAGCTGGACTAAAAGTTGTAGAAGCACTAAAAGATGTAGACATTAATAAGCAGAAACATAAGCTAAACACATGGCCTTTTTTTTGTTTCTGTATAACAGTATTAAATCTTGAATGGAAATCTGTATCTCTTTATTATAAAAAGTTAAGATTCTTACTCCTAAAGTGTGTTAATTTTGATATGCTGGGAATCAAATGTCCACATCAAATTAGCCTCTGTTATCTAATTCTACTCTTGCACTTTAATCTGATAATATTTATCTTCTTTTATTCTATACTATTGCCACAAAACTGATCCTATTGTAAGCAAAGACTTTGCTTCACAGTCCATCTTAACAGAAACCGACATCTACTTCTAAATCAGTATTAAAATCTAATCCTCAACTCCTACTGCAATAATAAAACAGTGTAACCAAAATCCATGTTTCTGTTCTACACTCTATCTCAAAGATGTTTGTCCTGCCAACTTTCCCATTAAATGAGCAAATCATAGATCTATGCTTTCTGTTATTAAAAAAGTCAATATCACAAACAGTGGAATAAACTACTGATGAAAAAAAAAAAAAAAAAAAACCTGATTCTTTGTACTCACTATCATCTGTGTCAGACAAGATGACTACTTTAGCACTTGGGAAATCAGTTCAAATTTGGCCTCTCACTGGCATGCTTAGAGACACATTGAAGACCTCATCTTTCTCTTATAGAGAGTCATCAATAATTATAACACGACAGATTTTTTCAGTATCATCCTTATTAAAGTGAACAATGCTGGTATGATCTTCAGGATGGGAGATGTAGTCAGAGTAAGACAAGACAGTGCCTGTAGCAGAACCTATAAGCAGATAGTGAAAAATGAATTAAAGGGACTCAGACAAACTAAAAATGATAGATAAGTTGCTCGCAAAAATTACTTGCTTGAACTACTGAAGTTGGTAGAAATACCTGCTGACAAGCAACAGCTGGATTCACTTTCTTACCTGCCTAAGTATGAATATTATACTGAGTAATCTGTTATTTAGTTAGATAACATACCTTGGTATGTGGAACAGATGACCATTAATTTTTGACTGACATCTCCTGATCTTCTAATAGGAATCTGCAGCTCACCAATATCTTCTTCTATTCTATATTCCAGCTGAGGAATATACACTGTAGATTCTGTGGAAAAAGAAGGGAAGATGGGGGTTGAACATGAATGAAATTTACACAGAGTATGAATTTGGTCAGGGAAGAGATTTAATAAGAAGTGTCAGTTCCTCATTCAGCTAGGTGAAGCTCTAAGTCTGAACAACAGCCTGAAGACAGACATGGCTTATGGGGGAGTCACAGACCCCACAAGCGAATAATACTGCACTGAATCACAAATCTTGCATCAGAGAATAGGAAGCGGCACATATTGTCACCAGGGTCCACAATTTCAACTGTTGCTGCTACTGGAGTCTCAAGGGCAGCCATAACAGGATCAGACAAAACAATCTGCAGCCATAACAGGATCAGACAAAACAATCTGGAACGTTTTGGATGCTTCATACTTGTTGTCCATAAAAATCCTCACTTGCCAGCCAGCAGAAGCCTGTCCTGGTTTGAACTGGATCTGTTTCTGAGCTTTCCATCTGAAGTCTTTATCCTTTACTGCTGTACCATCTTTGGTTCCAATACCTGAGTAAAACTTTGGAGGAATTATTCTCTGCATATTTTAGTATTTTAATCAAATTAAAATTGTTTTGCAAATACTGATCTGGCAATCACCGAACTTCCTGAAAACACAGTTACGATGATCACATCGCCCCTTCTTTAGCACCAGACTGTATAACTCATTAAAAACAGGTAATTAAGATAGGGTCCTGCAAACATATGTGCACATTTTAATTGATTTATTTTGACTGTGAATGTAAAATACTTTAAAGATATATAATAATTAAAAAAATTAGAAAAGTTTCTTTTTTTTAAATAAGGCATTTTATACAACTTTTAGCCTGAATGAATATAACTAGCTTTTTTGTCTGCTTTAATCAAATGTGCACACATATTGTCAGAATCCAACCATGGATGTAATGAAACAAGTCTCTAACGATGTGGTTTTGAAATTCATTGTTGCCTTTTGTTTTTAACTCAGCATTAGGTCACATATATGAGCATCTTTTTATTAAGTGGTGGTGTTGATGGTGATGTTCAACAGCAAAAATAATGACTCACTTTACCTCCCTGATCGAGAATAATTAATCCCTCTCAAGTCAAAGCCCTAACTGTTTGTGAAAGAATCTGAAGGGCTAGCAAAGAGCTTCAGAAGGCTGTGAAGTATGATATCATTCTTACAGTAGAATTCACAACTCTTCTACCTCACGACTACTTATTAAATGACTAATTAATACTTAAAAAATAGCCTGATATGTTATGTTTGTGATTTGCAAAACAAATATTGACATGCATTAAAAGCCTAAAGCTTTAAACTTTCTTCTTTCCTTTTTTTTTTTTTTTTTAAATCAGGGATAAAAAGGATATTTCTGCTCAGAGCTCTCTGAATTGTTCAACTGCTGCAGAGAACAGAAGTCAGAGGCTAATCTTCAGTTGGGAATTTCTTTTCTATCATTTCCATTTACTTGACTGCAAAGCCGTCATGGGGGGACATCCGCTACCCCGTGATACCACACTCACAACTTCAGTGTGCTCTGCAACTACCACCTTTGCTAGTGCATGGCCCTTTGAGAATACAAGTAGCTTTTCATACAGTTCAAATGTCTGTGTAACGCTGCCTTTGTGCCAGCTTTGTAACCAAGTGCCAACTTTGAACCAACTTCTCCACAACCTAGTTCTGCAAGCAGAGACCAGCTGCTTCAAGCCACCTAGCATACAGAATGTTTTATCTATTTATTTATGTGCTTATTTTTAAACTAAAGTGAGTATGCTATGAAATGTATCTCTTGCTAAATCAACAACTGTCATTTTCCAAGACAGAATGGACACAGGAGACACTTAAAGCATCCCAATTGCTGTTTCATTGTTTAGCAACTTCAGAAGAGAGACACTGATGAAAAAAACAGAAATTTATTTTGATCATCTGTCTTTCTTTAATAGAAACGAATACATACATACATAGGAGCTGTGTATGTATTTCATCCAAGGGGGACGGTACTGCCTAAAAGAGGTTTTATATAAAATATTAATAAAGGAGATTTTATACAGAAATGTATACGAAATATGTATATTATGTGTCTTTACACATTTATCTACCTATCTACCCATTCATGTACAGATACAGAAATAAACAATAATAAAACACCTGCCTCCATGTAACGTATTCATTTAGTTTTTGGAAGGGCAGCAGTGGAAAATGGAGTCACGCTTGAGCAGTAAAAATCTACACCATTGTTATGAAGATTCAATGCCATATATTAAGTAAACAAAGGAGCCAGCAATTATGGAACAACTCCTCAACAGCTGCTCTTCTTGGTGCAAGTAATTTCAAACATTAAAGATTTACTTACTGGTAAAAGATATCTTCTTCATCTTCTTCGGCTGATTGTGACCTCCAAAAATTTGGAGTTCTCATTTACAACATAGTGCTCCTTCTCCAGGGAAATCCAAGCCCAGTTCAGTCAAAAGGGTTGACTTTTCTTAACACGTTTCCCCCTGTATTACAGAAAAATCATCCTGAATGTTACATCTAGTCAGTAAAACACAGCTAGAATTTCCTCAAGTCATTGCTTAAATATACTTATATCAACATCAAGACAAATCCAGTCTGTTTTTTAGGTATTCAAGGGAAAGGGGTACATAATACTAGAAACAATGCCCCACTCTCCAAAACCTTCCAGTGCCAACCCTTTCATATCTTTCACAGGCTGGAGGCTGCATCTGTGCTTCAGCACTCCAATTCCTGAACTGAGCCACCTATTAAGTCCCGAAGACTCGTTTTGCAAAGATTATTTCTGTCAGCAGCAGGATTAAGCTGTGGGAAAGCTTTGGGCATAGTAGTCTTGCATTAATGACTCTCTTCAACAATGCTAGTATGTGCGTATCAACATCAAATAATTACCATGACCTGAATTTAGTTGCTTCTAGTAAATGTAGGCAACCTGTAGTATCACACAGGGGAGATACTATATCCTGATTTATGAATCATTAACTCTGCAAAATATTTGGAAGTTATGACTAAGCTTCATTTCTTGTTTTCAGGAAAAATGTTTATTAAAAACAATAGTTTCCACTACATGGATGAAAACAGAATTAAAAAAAAAGTATGAACATAATGCTGTTTAAAAAAAGACAAAATTCAGTATGTCTTTTCTCCTATTTTTGAAAATTAATTCTTCAGAAATATTTTGTAAAAGTCTTATGTGATCTGGCCTCTTCCCCTGTTTCCATTCAAAGATAATTAAATTCCCAAAACCATTGGCTTTTGACTCTTTAGTTTTTGTTTTTCCCAGCAAAATCAGGCCTTATGCTGCACACACTATGCTTTGTAATAGAAGACTGTAACATGATTTTAGAAACTTTGCTTACTGATGGATAATAGACCAGGTATGGAGAAGATAAGTAGTAATAGGAAAAGTTGCTTACATCAAGAACCAATAACTACTATTCATCACTTATCTGATGATTTGCCATACATACAGACTTCCACATTCAGCAGTTGTGAATTAGTAAAGAATAGTATGTTAACACCTCAAACAGCAGGGCACTTTTCATTTTGCTCTGATGAAAAGTACTTTCAGACACTATCTGAGCCTTTGCTTTAGCTTGGGTAGCTAGCCGTGCTTCTGTACAACTCCACGGGTGAAATAATGTTCCTTCACAATAGCTGCTTTGCAGTTGTGAGCACATTTGCAGTTGACTTTGATTTGCCAGATAGCTAAAACTTATTAAAAGGAATTAAAAATGTAAGTATAAAGAGTAGGAGAATAAAAAGTAATGGGAATAAATAAGTGAAAAGTGTGAGAAGTGGGCAAAAAGAAAAAAAGCAAACCCCATCAGCTCAGAATAGAAAAGAAATATAGTCATGTATGAAAGGGAAAACAGTTCCAAAAGTAAGAGCATTTAGAAAAAGTGCAGACTGGGAGAGGGAAACTAAACTAATTCATAGCTTTAGCTAGAAAATTAAGCAGTAAACTCAAAAATCTCCCCACAACTAAAATCTTCAAAATTTATTGGGAAAGAGAACAGATGGATAGGTCAGGAATAACTGAACATACAGTCTATTAGAAACCAGCAGCTTGTCTTTTTGTCTCTATTTGGAACATAATGAATCTTTTACTATGTCCCAAGGAGTTTTTTGTTTTGTTTTGTTTCAGATTACATGCTTCAAGAAATCAAAACCAAAACAATCTCCTTCTCCCCCCTTTATCTTTCCATCTATTGACATAGAGGAATGCTTTGGGAAAGGTTTTTTGCGAGGCGTGTTGGTTTTTGCTGTTGTACACCACAACACCAGGCTGTTTCGTAACAAGTGAATGCCCCCAGGCTGGTATTTGTTATGAGCAAGTATTTTACTCAGGCCATTCCGAGCAGAGCAGCTCAGCAGCTGCTCTGAGTCCCAAATCTTGTTTAATCTTTCTTCTACACAGACATGCCCATAAAGTCCAGGATGTTACTCAAGCAAGGAGCAGACCCAGGAAAACTTTGTTCTGACAATAATGCTTTTCATGACATTAAATGAAAACAAACAAACAAACAAAAGAAACAGAGACAACTTCAGAAGAGATTCACAAAATGTAGAAACTATGTGTTGCTTGCTCTCAACATGCCTAGAAATTTTTATTCCAGCAAGAGAAATCATCATCACTGCATTTCTAAGTAAACTGGTTTCATCAATAAGAGCGGAATTGCATTTAACACTCTAATTAGGAGAAACATCAGAAGAAAAGTAGTTTTATGTCACGTCTAACTCTTGCCACCTAATACCTCAGGCACAGATGATGCAGTCTAGTCTTGACAACTCCTATGCAGAAACAGTCCCTCTTTTAGAAAAGGATGGAAATTCTTTTAAATTGAGGGCTCAAGAAGAGGAGCTGGAGAAAGGACAGGCTTAGATGTGTGCTACCAAGACACTCTTTACCACTATCTTAGGAACCTCTGTTTGCCTCTCACAGCAACTTTATATCATTACAGAGATATAACCCAAATTTATTAAAGGTCACCCACACACATATTCTTACAGATACACATTCTTACAGTCTGCTTATTATGAGTTAGGTCTAACTCTTCCTCTACATTTAATTTACCTTAAGAAAAAATTAAGCTTCTCCATGTAACCTAGCAGCTCAACCAGTAACAGCCTACACCAAAATCAGGCCTGCGATGCAGTAAAGACACTTATAAGACACATGGGAAATAAGAATTTTGCTAGCTATTGCTTCTTACAAAAGTCTCTGTATCTGGAAAGACATAAAGAAATAAAATGAGAAAGAAGAAGGGAAAGAAAAATAAAAGCCCAAGTAATATAAAATTAGGACCTTTTTTTTTCAGTCTCCTGCTTAATTTTGCAGTTTCTGGTAACAACATTTTGCAAAGTCTCTGAAAAAAGTGACCTTGAATCATTTTTCATATTAACTAGAAGAGGTACAAACCACTGAAGTTTCAGCTAATCAATTAGGTGTCAGAAAATACATTTATCAAAAAGAAACTACTGAGAAAAAGTCTCTGCTTTGCTGAACTTTATTTGCAAATTTTGTTTTTTTCATGACATTTTTTATGTTGATTATACTAAAGGCCATATTCCAAAGAAACATCTTCATTTCTGCACTTACGTTGATTACATAGACAACTACAGAAGACGCAAGACCAACTAATTCATTTAATTAGACTAAATTGGGCAGTTTTATGAACAGCTTTATGATAAATCTATTTATGAACAATCCATACACTTCTGACTATTTTAGCAGAGAATTCTTATTAATGCTTCACAACAAAAAAATACATGCAACAAATCTGCAAGTTATTTGCACAGAAAAACTGGCAAAACTTACCTGATAAATTCTTTATTAGCAATTACTTCCCCAGTCATCATCTTGCATATGGTTATGGTCTATCTGGGCTTTGATCCTAAAACAACGTTATGCATCAGATTTAATTTATGCTTTCTCAGAGTATCAATATTTCAAAAGCCACCAACACATCTGCAACCTGTCATCTCTAGTTACCTATACAAATGATTTGCCAAAACTCTAAGCTATCACAAGAATGATATACAGAATATGATTTTTAAACAATGAGCCTTTTGTCAATAGAATACAAATGCCTAACAGACTCTGTCATAAGCCCTGAAATGACAGTACGATAAATGTGCTCTGTGGATGCTGGTACAGTGCAGACTAGTGAATTGAATACAGTAGCTAGGAATCCATATATCCAAAAATAGAAAGACCAGTCACCAGACACGATGGGTTCTTGTCTAAACTCTGGAGAAGTGCCAAGAGGTAGAAGAGAAATATGAGACACAACTATTTCATGCATCAGGCCATGCAGATTCCAAACTTTTGTCCAAACTTTACCCCTTCCCTTGGTACACTTGGTGAAATGCGTCATAAAAAACATTGCCACATTGCATTACCAAAGGTGTTCATATTACCACACTTGGCCAGCTCCTGTAAAAGAGAGAAGGTGAAGCAGGTACCCAAACTGGAATTAGAAGCTTTTGAATGAAACTCAGCTCACCTCCATACACAGAGTTCACGAAGCAAGTAAACTGTCCCTGGAAAAGCGCATCATCACCATTTACATGCTGTATATCACAGTGAAGAAAGCTTGGTAGCAATTTTACAACATGAAAAATGAGTAAGATGGTGGACATTTATTCCTCAGGAATGTTTTTTTAGCTTCAATCTTATGTTACTCAGCAGAGAAAATCTTTGGATCTAGTCTGGTCACATTGCTCAGGATCCCATCAAGTAGAATACACAGAACAAATTAACACCCATGTTCTGATTTTTTTCTACAGACTACTTTTGAATAATTAGAAGCACATAAAGCAGGATTTTCTTTAATGTTTTGTGGTCTGCAAACATTCCTCAGTGCATTTCACTATGATTCCTTAAGTGAAAAAAATAAAAGGACTGGAGCGAAAAAAAAGCAAAAAAGCCAAAAAAAAAAAAAAAAAAAAAGGACTGGAGGCAGCAATGACAGGCATATCAAAAGCTTAAGTGTACTTAAAACTACAAAATAGAAATGGTGAACTCTTCAGGAAAATAACAGAGCTCCTCATACAAAACACGACTGAGCATAAAACAAGGTGGAGAGGCACTGCTTAGTGCTGACATCTGCATGAAAATCACAGAGGAAAAAAAAGTTTCCTAAATCAAATATAGTAAGCACAACATTAACTAACTCTGCGTTTACTGCATATCACTGCTCCACTATACATCTTTGGACAAATTTAACATATTATAATCAGGACTAGAATAATTAAGAAACTATCTCTTTGTGTTTAACTTTTACCCTTATTTGGTCTGTGGAACGAACTACTGGCTTGAGACTGAACAGGCACAATTCAGATCTACCAGTGGGCACCATAATTAGTTTATTAAGAGTAGAGAATTTCTCCCCTAAGAGTAGAGAATTTCTCTGCCTTTCCTCCTGCAGGGCCTTCATATAATTTTCCTGCCTCATACAATGGCTATTACAATCATGCCTTCCTTCCTTCCACTCACCTTACTATCTGAACCTTTCATCAGTGCCCTGGCACAGTCTTTTTCAACTGTATTTGAGGTTTCAATATAAAAGCATGCAGCTCCTAGAATTTAGTCCATCTTTTTGTAGGTTGTATCTCTCTTGAAACGAGAGGAAGCACTGTCTTGGATTGAGTTTGAACACACTAGCTGGAAGAAAGTGAGACTTGAAGGCTTTCAAATTAGAAGACTTGAATGAATCTGAAAAATGAAAATGTAAAAATAAGCTATCAGAACACTTTTTAAATTAACTTCAGGAATACAGCTATTTTGCTAGATGCATAAATATATCTTCTTTTTTTTTAATGCACCTACTTTATTTGTGAATGACCGTATGAGATGCAGTGATGAACAAATTAGCCATCTTCCCACTTCCCCCAAAGTAATTAGATCTTAATTCCTAAGTAGGAGCGTCAAACATTGCTTTGCTAGATTGAGCATATTATTACTATCTTTATTTAACAAACAACAATTCAGGATATTATTGTAAAAATACATTCCTAACAAAGATCCTTGTGACTATTACAAAGCAGTCACACACTTTGTGACAAATATTCCTAAGCAAACAGTGTCTCACCAACTTAAGTTATATATAGGTCTCTGATATATCAGCACTGAAAACATAAACACCAAGTAGTTCACCTACAATTACTGCGTTCCTTATAAACTGGTCAGTTCTTAGACAGATGCAACAGGAAAACAGATAAATTTGCTTTTGAAAGTGATTGGGTACTATTCATTTTTCAGGGAGCTCTATTCCATTTCAACAGGGAAACACAAAACCCCACACCACTCTGCAGCTGCTGTGAAGGGGACCTCTTCAGACTGTCTCCATCTGCCAGCTGCAGAGCACTAATGCGTGTCAGGAGCTCCCTGTGGAAGGCTCACACGGACACTGCAGACCATGACGCTCCCCTGTGATGGAGCCAGCGGCTTCCTGGAGTTTGACTGACAAGGTGGAGCAATTCGGCAGCAACACATACAGACATCAAGGAAACTCCCCAGTGCACAACACTCCGAAACTCATGGCTTGGCTGTTCCTTCGCTAATTTGCAGTAGCATTCCACAGAACACAGACCAGCCTTGCAAATAGTTCCAGACTTTGAAAAGACCAACATTTTGCTTGTTTAATCTGAAGCACTAGTGTCATATCCAGTGCATTCTGCCTATTTTTCTCACAAGAAGAAAGGAAAATAGTGGGTCAAAGATCTTCCACATCTAGTTCTGTATTTGTCCTTATACAAGGAGCAGTTTGCCTAGTGCCCACAAAGAAATTTTCTGCAGAAGGAAGGGGAAAAATCTGCTAAAATCACATGCTCCTACACACACGATTTCACTATGGGTGACACCTTAAACATCTGCTAGAGCAGAAGTAGTGTTTGCCTTTAAATTCATGCCCAAGCTGGCTGATTAATACAAACAATAATAATACCAAACACACTTATCTTCTCTCCAGGAGAGAAGGGGCTTCATGGGATTCACAATAATTGCCCAAGTTGTCAGCGTAGACACCTACTTATCCATAGACAATACAGCTACAGACATGTATCTATAGCTAGACAGCTATATTGGAAGAAACACATTTTGAATGCCTTTCTAATCAACTTTTCTAACAATTTAAAGGATGAATGTAGCCAGTGATTATACAAGAAAATAAAACCAGGGATAAATGCTCTAACTATATGTGACAGTCCAGACCTGAGGCAGATACTGTACTACAGCTCAATTAAGAGCAAGAGAGAAAATAGTTAAAAAACATTACCAATAGTTAAAACCAGACTTAAACAGAATACTACTATTTCATATTTTCATGTTCTTTGTAATGTGACACTTCCTTTCTGTACAATAGCCATCTTTTAAGATTGTGTTTATATTCCTGTGTTGTGCAATCCCATTGGTTCGGTGTGCCTTCAAAAACGTATAAAAACAGAAATTATTTTGAGATTACTGCTCACCGGGGTTAAAAAAAATCAGTGATCTGTATACACACTTCAGTGTGTTCACCTCAAGAAGTGTTTGACTTTCCTTGGCTGAGTAGCAACCTAAGCATGTTTTCAAAGTGCATAGTATAGGTTTCTTTCCATTCTTCATCCTGCAAGCGTTGCCTGTGAGATATTCCCAGACAATAAAACAAAACCAAACAACATGCACATGGACAAACTACTGTCCAGGTAGGTCAGGTCGCTAACTTATTATCTCTGACTTTGGTGCATATAATGTTCCTTCTTAAATACGCAAATACCAAACCATGCACCAGGTTCTTTGAAATGAATAGTCTAGTCTTTCAACTCTTTAATACCATTTAGTAGTCTTTACAATAATTCGGAAGTCAGTGAGGTTGTTCACAGAAGCACTACCCACATCAGATAGGATTAGGGAATCAATAGCTGTTTTCAGACATCTGCTCAGATATACTGGCTAACCTTTCATGTCAGAAGCCCCATGCATTCAACCTCAACTGTGGTTTTGGGGGAAAGCTTTAACTCTTTAATGCACATAGAGGAGCTGCCTACTCACCTCGGCATGGAGCCAAGATGCAAAAAGTTCATGTAATAGAACAGGAGCATTTTTCACTTAAGGGTTTATCTGATAGGTTTGGAATCTACCAGCTGTTGCTCTGGAAAAGAAATTATGCATTTTTAGGATAAATCTCACCACCTACAAAGTCAGTAGATATGACAACAAATAAATCAAAGGTCATGCCAGGAAGCTAAAGAAGCTTTAGATTAAAGCAAATGCTGTGTATTTTATCACAATGCAGAAACAGTAATGTATTATATTCATTAAATATATATGAAAGTAAAAGGATCTCTATCATTTTCAAGAAAGTCAGTCATGATAAATTATTGACATATATCTTTCCAGATTTCAGCACATCAATTTTTCTCTACCTTGCAAAATGCAAATGGCTGATAGGCCAAGTATTTTCTTCCTATCTTTAGTATAAGTCTGGAACCTAATAACTTTACAATTTCTTTAGAATCTCACCCTCTCCTTGATCAAATTTCCACACAGAGGACACCACGCACTAAGTCTATTTTTCCTTAGCTGCTAGAGATCTTCTATTATCTCCAACTCAGTATGGAAAAGGAACAGCTGGGCATCCAGCAGGCAGCTGTAATAAAGCAAGAGCTGCTACAAGAGAAAAGACCCAGACACTGCAGGTGTGCATGAGCCTCCCCTAACTGCCCTTGCCCGCCCAGAAATAGGCATCATCAATGGAATGGCACAGGTTACATCTACCAATAGTCCCTTAACAATGTGCATGTACCTACATAGCACTATACTAAATGTAAATATTCCTGCCACTCAGGTCTCAAAGTATTAAAGACTAACAACCTTTCCACACGCTTCTGATTAATTGACTTTCAGTATGTTCAAGCAATATTCTTGAGGCTAGCACTTGCCAGCTGAATTTCCCCACATGGATATCGACATTGATATGGACATTGACATAGTCTCTTCTAGGATAAGCATCAAAAAATTACATGTCCAGAGTCCAATGCTGTGCAGAGGAAGCAGCCGGTTCCTTCTGAAAACACACTCCTCTTCCTAATATAAAAAGATTTCAAGTTTGAAATCATTTGAAGTTAGTTTGATAGTTCTATGGTCAGCAGCCCAATGCAGGTGTATGGAAAATAGCACTGAAGGCTACCCTTAGACATTTGTATTTCTTATTAGCACTGAGTATGAAGTTGTAACGCTGTTCAACTCAAACTATAACACATTAGAAAAGACCTTAAGAGTGCTAAATAATCATGTGTTAAAAATTGTAAAATTTGTAAATAAAAGTAAAAGCAAATCTGCAAGTATCAGAATTTTCATGCTGGGAACTTGGATAGTATTTTTAAGGCCTGTGTGATTATCTGAACTTTAGTAAAGGATCAAAAACTCTGCTAGTTTAATTAATTAATTAATTAATTAAATTGCTCATCAACATCACTTTGCAGCAGCTAGGGATGCAGATAGGGTGTAATCACACAACAACTTGGAAGTTCCTAAGGATTTCACCAACACACACACTTCTGTTCTGACTGTAATGCT
The DNA here is from genome assembly GCA_013389825.1 of Crypturellus undulatus. Lineage (NCBI taxonomy): Eukaryota > Metazoa > Chordata > Aves > Tinamiformes > Tinamidae > Crypturellus > Crypturellus undulatus. The sequence goes on from VWPW01012713.1 coordinate 813,161, forward strand.
TACTTTAGAACTGGAATGCATTTTCAAGATTAACTGATATAGTTCATTGCGGAGGCTAACAAGTTTAATATTAAAAATGTTCACTACATGCAGTACTTCACATCTCTACTGTAGAAAGACAAATATCAATGTCAAACATCACAGAAATTTTGGAAGCACCTAATATGACTTCACTATTCATATTACATATATTCTTTATTTCATTCTATTTTACTGCCCTCTCTTCCCTGCTTATTGATGCTACAACTCCATACTAAAGTTATTAAAGTATATATGCTGTATTTAAATGCATGCATATCTTTGAAATCCAGTTCTTTAGATAGGGACAATAATTTTTAGGGACAACTGATAGCAACTTGTATAGTCTGCAATCTGCCTCAGGAGCTTAGTAGTAGTGTGGGTACATAAGAGCAATTAAGAGGCTTAAGTAGAAGCAGCTGTGCAGAGGTACAGCTACAAACACAAGGCAGTTACCTATAGTCAAGGTTAATACAAACTAGGAAGAGAATCTCAGGTGATTTAAATTATTAATATTGCATTGAACTGTAAATAAAGCCACAGTCAACTAAGACCATATCCTTTGTTCCTTAGTTTCTGTCCTTTAGTCGATCTCATACAGACTCACAGGCACTGTGGCTAATAACAAGCAATTCCCTCATCCATGTCAAAGTTTAAAAAAATAAAATTTTATTTTATTAAAAATTTATTTATAGTTTGAGTTCAAAGGAAGGCTGCCACTTTCAGGCTTTTATTTCTATTCACAAATAATGATAGTTTTAATTTTTAAAAGTAACACATTTATTGTATATGAGAGAAAAATATAAATACTACTCTAGTCCTAACAATAACTTAATCAATAAGAGCTATCAGCAATACTGATTTATTTGTTGATATAGGTAAAGCTAGAGAATAGGACTACACTAGTTTAAAAGCAGTATATACATCATATGGCATTTTAGATTTAACAACCATGTGTTCTAACGGCACTAACATAGAAGATAAATCCCATCTATAAAGTAATAACTGCTAATTATTTTTGTAATAACTAGCGCAGTTGTGATATCATGATTCCTAATCTGCTTTATGAAAATGACTGTTTCCATGAAACTAGGCTCCGTTTCCTCAAATGCCAAGGAAAGCTATGTTTCCAGTAGTTCACACATTTGATTAGAGGTACAAACTTAAAACAGAGAGTACACAACACATGTGAAAGGCTACTGCATGTATTTATACTTAAGCTACTGCATTACTGTGAGCGCTCAGCTACAGCAGCTCATGCTGGATGCAGGATGTCACCAGCACTGTTTTTAATCTCACTTTAGATGACACTGACCTGGGGAACTGAGCAGCTGGATGCTGTCTGCCATCTCCTCCCTGACAGAGGAAGATCTGTTGGGCTTTTGGAGGATTGACTGCAATACCTAAGTGAAGCAAAAGTTTCGTTTGCTTTTAAGGCAAGACCAATCTCTCCACAGAGCAGAATGAAGTCAAGGGGCCTCTGGCCGCCTGGCCCCATTACTATGGCTTTCCAGGCTCTTGTTAGGGGCGCTACACACAACACCCGAGGCTGTCTCAGCTGCTTCGTTATATAGCAACTTCCATTTTAAAACCAGAAAGCAACACCCCACACAAAATTGTGTCCGAGCCCCACACAGTGAGTGAGTTTTTGCCTGTGTCTGATTTCCAGGCAGCTCTCCAGAGAGAACAGGAGGCCTGATGGGCTGTGCTGCCTCTTTGCGATTGAGAAACACGAAGAACCGAACCGTGACACAGCTCCTCAGAGAAACATCCCTAGAAGCATCTTGGAAACTCTTTTCCTTTTAAAAAAAATCTAAGGCCTCTTTAAGGTCAATTTTTATTTTGGATTTATTGTCTGAAACCTCCAAACCCAGAAAACAAACAAAACCTATTTATATCAAGATACTGAAGCTAAGTGGGAAGACATGATTTTAACATGAATTTCTGGGATCAGACTGCTAGTAAGACAAAGATCCTGAGTTTATAAGTGAAAATTGATACCAAACTTGCTAAAATCATTCAAATCTACAGAAAGATGAGCTGCCCACCTCCACTGCTGGTTGTAAATACTCATTTTCACAAAGTTGCCAGTGCTGCTTTAGGTCTTCTGCCCTCTAAGACCAGCTGTAACCTGCTGTCCCAAACTTGCTGGGACCAGGTGGGACCGGAGTGCCTTGAGTGGCCCCGTTGGCACCTGTGCAAGGGAGCCCTGCAGGGTCGGGGAGCACAAGCTGAGTTTGAGCGATTCTTCACTCGTCTGTTGTAATTTGTGCAGCAATAATTTGCTAGATAGCATTTCTTGTAGGTTTTTTTTTTCTGGGAAGGCAAGAATTTTTTTTTTTGTTGCTTATCTATAAACATCTGCCCCCCCTTTTTGAGTTTTTTTTTTTTTCT